>VZTY01032203.1:757-30191 GCA_013400935.1 Turnix velox
TCCAACCAAATCCTGGGCATCAAGAGGATTGTGACCAGCAGGTCAAGAGAGGTGATTTTGCCCCTCTGCTCGGCTCTGGTGAGGTCCCACCTGGAGTATTGTTTCCAGTTCTGGAGTCCTCAACATAAGGATATTTTGCTCTTGGAGTAGGTCCAGAGGAGGGCCACAAAGATGATGAGGGGGCTGGAGCAACTGCCCTATGAAGACAGGAGTTGGGGTTGTTCAGCCTGTAGAAGAGAAGGCTCAGGGGAGACCTCATAGCAACTTATCAATACCTGAGGGGGTCCTTTTTAATAAGATATGTGATGGGAAGACTAGAAATAATGGATGTAATGGAAGTGGGTAGATTCAGTCTTGATATAAGAAAGAAATTCTTCACAGAGAGGGTAGTGAAACACTAGAACAGGTTGCCCAGAGTAGTTGCGGACGCCCCCTCTCTGGAGGTGTTCAAAACCAGGCTGGACAAGGCACTGAGCAGCCTGCTCTAATAGGAGGTGTCCCTGCCTGTGGCAGGGGTGTTCGAACTCGATGATCTTTAAGGTCCCTTCCAACCCAAACTATTGTATGATTCTATATGATTGCATGATTCCCTAAGTTGAGCATCTGCTGTGTGTATAATATAGCTAGTGAGATGAATAGCTTTATTGTATATCCATCTATTTCAGCACAGCACAAGTAATTTTTCAGTTTTTAAAATTCAGTGGTCTCTGGGACTCAATACCTTTCAGCTTACTAAGATCTAAGACAAAACATAAGAAGAAAGACAGAAGCATAGCAAGATAAGAGTGCCAGCATAATTTCATGGGAAGCAATCAGGTAGGCATTCAACTATAAATGAGACAACATAGTGACAGAACAGAGGAAAATTCACTTCTAAGGTGTGTCTTTGCTATAGGAGGTAGCTGGTCACACAAGAACAACTGTGAGTTTTGCCATTATGGGACCAAAAAGCAGGAGAAAAGTAATGAAGAATTACTGACCATTTCCAATACAGAACCAAACAAAATTATTCTTTTAAGAGATCATGTCATACAGGGAAGGAAGGCAAAACTTTTGCTTACAGACAGAGTAAAGGGACAATAAAAAATACTGAGCTACACCAAAATTAGATATTTTTGCATTTTGATGATTTAGTTGGGAATTTCAGTTAGAACCAAATCTCACAATTAGAGGACATGCAGAGACAGCTGCAGGAAAGTATTTTTACTGTATTTCCTTCCAGCTCATTTTAAAAGAGAAGGAGTGCCTACAATATAAATTCCCTCTGATGTAAATGGGTGATGGCAATATGCTGCAGTGTATGAAGGTGATGCTAGCCATGTTTTTTGACATAGTTGTAGTAGCTGTTTTTGAAGTAGACAAAACAGATTTCACAAAATGACATCTGGGATAGAAATGAGTTACAGTTATAGCAAAAGTTCTGCCTCTTGTTCTAAATGATGCATGTTCTTGGTGTTTTGAAAATATGAACCAGTTAACTCATCAAAGCAGACGTAAATTACTGTTTTGATGGAATTTTATAAACCTTTTATCAAGAGTAAGTGAAATCAAAAGAGTAGGTTCTATTTTGAATATTCCAACTAGAATTTTCCTCAGATTTTGTGCCACTAGTTTACTTTTTCAGTATCTATAAAGCTTCCTGGTGATCACTTCTCATAGCAGCTGGCTCTAAAGAAGGGCATTTAGTCTTGAAGCTAAAAGCGAGATAATGTAAGAATCACCTGGAAACCTGGTCTCTACCAGTGAGAAGCAAACAACAGGAAATTGGGAGCAGCAATTAACTCAGTGTTTTGAGGAGAAATTATTTCTAATCCATGTTAGAGTTTACTTATGCTTTGATAGAAGCAATTAAGATCTTTAAAATTTTCTTCTCTTAGAAAATTGATGTTGTTTTTATTGGTAATTTCAATGACTCGTCCTATCTTCTCTACATCTATGGCATTTGCATCAACAAGATGGTAATGTACTTTGTCAGTACTTTTAATCAATTGTCCCATCCTTGTAGAAAGTTAGACTGTAGTCCCCTAGTTTCTCTCTTCCATTGCTTTTCAATACTTTGCACATATCTATCTACCAAGCGTCTTTCTATTTGACCTCTCTAAGGAACCACAGATTTTTTAGTCTATTTCTCCATTTCTAAGTAATTTTATTTCTCTAGAACAGGAAACTTTCATCTATTGCTGGGGGGAGTTTCACACAGAGTAATCAATCAGAGCTGTCTGTATGATTTCAAATGGGGATGGGTGACCTGTTGAATAGTTACAGCATTTTACTTTGTTTTCACAGTTTTTTTAACTGTTGCTATACCATATTAAGGGTTTTCATTAAGCCATGTTAGATTTAGATTTTTTAGATTTTTTTAGTACTTATATTGTTCATGTTTACTTAGAAGTACTACATGCATCTTTCCCAGTGAATCTTCATCAACATGAAATTTCCTTAGCTCTCACAGAGACCATTCATTCAGTCACTGTACACTTGCTCTAGAAAAAAAAAAAAATTGATCACTCAGGATCTTATCCTCTAATATCCACCAAACATAATAAACATCCTAATTACATATTATACCTGCCCAAGTATTAGAATATGAATTAATGTTAAATGAGTAAGAGACAATAGTGGTGGCATACAATGTAGTCTTCCTTTCCCACATCCTTAACTTCCTGAACATGTAAACTCTTCAAAATCATAAAACTACATGAGAAAAATTATAACCGGTGGATAAGTTATAGCATATGCTGCTGGCATATGGAAGATGTTTTGTTTGTTTTATTAGTAAAGGTTATGAAGATTTTCATTGAAACTACTAGACTTCTTCCTCCAGTCTTTACCCAGTTTTAAATGGTTATTTTACTCTATTCTGTCAAATCTCATTATGGTATTAACCAGCAATAGCCTGAAGCAAAAGTCTGCTTAGTTTTCTACCCATCTTAAATTGCAATCTAGAATTAATTAGTACCCATCTTCCTGGCATAAATCTTGTAGTAGAAAGGAATGAAAAATTCTTGCATTGCAGGAACACGTGACACAGATGAATCTCTTTGGCAGTGCCTCCTGTTAAAGTGCATGTTAGAACTTGTATTGGTGAGAGGCAGCTCCAAAATCTAACTCAATTTGACTTAACTTCTGTAAGGCTGGCATACAAGTCTTGGCAGGACAGAAGGAAGTATCAGAACAAGCTCCTAGATCATGGAGAAATTACATAGGAAGATTCCTGGTGAGAGAGACTCAACTTGACTGGAACCTGCATGCAAAGTATGGAATGAAATTTAACACTCTTTCATAAGGACTGAACAGTTACTGAGCAGTGAAGAAATCCTTCACTGTGCAACTGGTGAGGCACTGGAACAAGATACCCCCACAGAATTTGTAGATGCCCCATCCCTGGAAGTGTTCAAGGCCAAGCTGGATGGGGCTTTGAGAAACCTGGTGTAGTGAAAGGTGTTTCTTCCCATGGCAGGGACACTCGAAATAGGTGATCGCTAAGGTCCTTTCCAACTCAAACCCCTGTTTGGTTTTGTCTGTCCACTTTAACATTCCTGCAGTGCCTTCGTGCTCCCTAAATATTTATCTAATACAAAATTTCTTAATGACTGAGGCACAGAAATAAACAAAACTAGAAGGAGAACAAACAAGACCCCAACATTAAGAGTATGATTTTGCTTTGAAGATACCCTGGACTGCAGAAAAGTCCATTTGTTTGTTTGTTTATTTTTCTACATTTCCAGAATCATTGCATCTACATTCTCAAGATATTCTTGATTAATTAATTACCTAGCAGCTTAAGGTGACAATATCCACCTCCCCTTTGAATAATTTCTTCATCCTAACTTATGTAAATACAGAATACAATTTTCAAATCGTGGCCAAAAAAAGGAATGAGTAAGATGTTAAGTGCTATGTATGATATGTGATAATTAAAGCCTGTAATTATAAGGTCTTCACATTTAATCTCACTTTGTCACATGCAGACCTTGGCAATAGTTTCTACAGCCTGTGGGGCTTCACTGGTAAAGACTGGACTGATACAGGCATAGGAAAATAGGCGGTCTCTTGCATACTTACATAGCCAGAACTTTAAAGATAAACCAGCACCCTAAAACTAGACATGGAAACTCACAAACACAGGGAAACAAGCAAGTGCTCAATGCCCTTCCTCCAACTACCAAAAAAGCACAGCATTTTGCAGAAATTTCCACTTCTGGAAGAAGATGAGATATAGCTTTCACCTTACTCCTAAGTAAGTTGTTAACATGGTATTTTGCAAAGTCCCTTGAAGAAGCTATGCAAAATCTATCTTGCATGTCAGCCTTTAGAAATACTCCAGTATTAGAAGTAATTAGAGTAATTATGGAGGTACTCTTTTTACCATCAAGTCAATGTAAGTAAGGCAGTGTTGTGTTATGGAAGTAGAATACTGAAGACACGCAGACACACTGAATGCATGATTAGAACAAGAAAGGCCCCTGAAACAGATTGTTACACCACCACATCCGGCTGCCAGCAAATAGGTTTAATTTCCAAGTGTCTTAATCATAGGATTTATCTGGCAGCCTTTCAGAAGTGTTGCTGCAATTACCTTTTTTTCTTGTAAGCCTAGATTAGTATAATACAAATACAGGTAAGATGCCACACAACAATACAGTACTTGTTAGGGCTTTATCCAGATTTCTGGGAAAATAAAGGCAGTATTACTTAAACACTGATGTGGATGAACACCTGCCACAGACACAACAAACAGCACTGTAGTAGAATACAAATATTACCTGTACCTCTGTTTGTTATGGAACAGGAAGGAAAAAGAAAGGAAAAAAGAATATAAAAGAAGAAATGGAATGAGGAACAAAAGGAAAGAATAATCAAGCCATGTGCTGTATTGAAAAATGCAACTTGGTATCACATGCAGAAACAACACTTTTAGATAACAATGACTGTATCAAGGGCTACCTAGCTAAGTGTCAAAGAAGAGGGAAATAATCTTCATAGTGGTTCAAGCAGCACACACAGAGGACCTCTATCAAAATTTTAGCACTGAAGAGCTTTGCAACAGTGACAATAGGTTGCCTTTAGAAATAAAATATACTCAACCTCCAAATCCACCAGACCCATGACAAACAACAAAAAATTACAAAACACACAAACTGGTCAAAGACAAAGCTGGAGAGGAAACCAAAAAGAGTTATATTCTTACAAGTGCTGACTGCTAAAACCCATAATTTTGGAGACATAGAGCAAGTTTACACTACCCACCAAAAATGGCCTGAGAAAAGTTGAGAAACTGGTATAACTAAACAGCAGGAATCAGACAAGAGTAGAATAAAGCAGTAATTCTTTGAAAAACTAAGGTTGTGTCTAAATATTGAACCCAAAACAAAACATCAAAAGCATGAGATGACTTCCCAAGCTGAAAATGCAGGGGAAAAAAAGAAGAGCAACAAATCATCCCTTACATTTATCTGGAACACTATGTCTACCAACAGTCTGAGGCTGATGGATAATGAAGATATTTAAAAAGCATTTAGAGAAGATAAAGCCTTGTCAGGCAGGCAAAATGAGCTCTTGTCATCTGCCTGGGGAAGAGGCCAAAGATGTTCCTTTGCTGAAGCATCTCTTTGCAAGGCATGAACAGGAGGGATCTGCCTGAACAGTAACAAGGCAATAGGTCCAAATGGCACTCAGCCCTAAGCTCTAGAGGAATGCAAGGATGAAACTGATTAACTCTGATGCATACAAATCTTAAAACCAGCTTCAGGCCTGAGTACACAAACCTTGGATATGAGATACTTATTTTTAATGATTTGAGGGGAGATCTGTGGATCTACAGGCTTATAAATCTGATGACTGTCATCAGACAAATCACAAGAAACTCGAACAAACCACAGAATCAGAGGACACATTGGCAAATATGATTTTTGCAGTGTTAGCACAGCTCTTGTATGCTGGAAATATACCAGTGTTTTCTTAAAGCAATCAATCAAATAGATGAGATTTAGATAAAACTATTTACATGGGTTTTGGAAACACTTTTGACAAGACCTCTTAACAGAGACTTTTAAACAAACTAATGATCAATGAAATAAAAGGAACTGTCTGTGTCTTAGTAAATAGCTGGTTTGAACACAGGAAAGAGAACAGTTCTGAATGGCCAGTTAACACAGTAAAAGAAACTCTGCACTCACAGGCTGAACACTGCAGATCTCAAAAAAGGATCTTGTAGATCCAGATAGGAGCAAGGCTATGTGGAATGGTGACCACAGAAGCAAGGACTTAACCAGGGTTCTGCCTGGAAAAAAAGCAAATGGGAGAAAGATTTAGTTAAGATTTTAATGGCCATGATAGTCTGCACTTTCTGATGGTTCATACTGGATATCATAAGAGCACTACAGAGTGCCCAGTGAAGCTGGAAAACAACAAATTTGAAGCAGAAAAAGGATGTGTTTCTTCATACCATGGGTACGTTCCTGCCACAGAACTCTGCGAGAGCTGAATAATGTTAGGAGGGAAACAGCTAAGCCCACAGAAGAGAAAGTCCATCTGGCTTGCTTACTCATTAGGCATTAGTAGCAAATTGTTGGAGGCTGGAAAGTACTAGTAAGACCTGTACTTGTCCTGTTCTTAGGCAGTCTTTTCTTGGTGGGCACAGCTGCAGGCTACGTATTGAACTGAACAAACACTCTGTCTCGGTCAGGACAGCAGTTCTGTTCTGTTATGTGAAGTTTCTCATTTTACCAGTGTTGGCAGACATTCTCACAAACCCGTCTCATGCCCTCCTGTGCCAAAAGGATATGTCTGGTGATGAAAGATACCTCTGGTAAACATCAGCTATCAATCCAGCAGCATCTGATTTTTTTCCAGTAAGTGTACATAAACATTAGAATGTAAAGTGTAAGTAAACATGAATCGAATGTTTTGAAGTTTTGCAAATTTAAATTTAGAAAAACAAATTAAGAATTTTCAGTAATGCTTTTGCATATTTGACAGGAGATTGAAACCCTCCTCAGCCTTCCTCTCAACACTTTAAAGAAAATAAAACCACTAATATTCTATGTAGAAAATTTTATCTAGGATTAGAGTAGCTTATGGCTTGCTTTTAACATACCTTTTTGTTTTACTTACACAGACTCTACTTGGTTAATATTTTACATAATAATATGTTAGAAACCATTTCATTGAGAGGTTAATGTGATTATTTTTTTCTTCAATGTGTAGGTTTCACTATGAATGGCATTTTACTTGGCAGATAGTGGGCAGTTGTGTCTTTTCCGTCCTTCACTGTTACAGATTCTCTTGCCCTCCCCAGAAACTGTATGAAGTTCCAGGACCTTTTTTGAAAGCTTGGTTCATTTTTCTTTTATATTTTATCATGCAGTGGTATTTCTTAATCTCCTTGATGCTTTTGATACTGAGAGGCACATACTTTTCTCATCCATCTTCTTCTTATTCTTGGATCCTCTGTTTCCCTGTCTTTCACAGGGACTGTGGCACAGCCTCAACTCTGCTTTCTTCAAAGTCAGCACTTAACATGATCACACACTACAGTAGGTGGATCCACAGTACAAAGTTTATTTGCTATGAATGTCAAACCTTTCCTTTTCCTTTCATTTGTATGAGGTTTTCCCTTGTGTAGAATCATGTGCCCCTACTGTTTTCTCGCTCTTAGCCCATTTTCTTCCTATTTGAAAGTTCTTCCCACCCAATTTCCTCTTTCTTTTCCCAGAAAGTTGGAAGTGTAAGGACTCCATCTACCACCTCAGGATGAGCAAGGCCAATGTGACCCCTGATTCTGGGGATGCAGAACTGCAAGACAGGTGAAGTATTTGAGGACTGCATTGCAACAGTATAAACAAAAGAGAAATGGACACCAGCCAGGCTGGTTACGGACCCCACAAATGTAAACAATACATATCAAACTGCACACCTAGAATGCTGTTTGATTGCTAATTAGGAAATGGATGATTGATAATCAGACATCGCAGTACAATCCCATCACCACCAACTGTATAATGGGTATGGGAATTTGTAGAATCATAGAATGGTTTGCGTTGGAAGTGACCTTCAAGATCAACTATTTCAAACCCTTCTGCCATAAGCAGGGACACCTCCCACCAGACCAGGATGCTCAGTGCCTCATTCAGCCTGGCCTTAAACACCTCCAGAGATGGGGCATCCACCACCTCTCTGGGCAACCTGTTCCAGTGTCTCACCAATCTCACAGTAAAAAATGCTTCTCCCATCTTCATTCCTGTTAAGACTTACACAGAAAATTTTCAAATTTAAATTGCCTCCATACAAATATGACAGTCTGGGCAGGTGTTGATCTTGCAGTGCTTGTTTGCTTATACAAAATGTGTGGTGGAAGATGTTTTTTGCACATTATATGCTACACTAGTGCTGTTTAATTCCAATTCTGAGCCAAAATCCTTCATTCTGACTTGTTCTATAATCCACTGTTTTTGAAGTTCTTACTCCCTATAACAAAGTAAAAAATTTGCTGTAGTTTGCTGTTTTATTTTCTGTAAAAGATTTTTTTACTCCTTATATGCTGAAAATTTGATGATGAATCTTATCTTTTTCAATTTGCTACTCTTGGGATTTTTGGAGTCCATCAAGGGATTTCTCAAACAATTTTGATGTCATTTTTGTTCTTTTACAATGATCCTTGCACAGGATCAGTGTACCTACCTTTTCAATTGACTGGTCTCCTCAGCCTTTTTCATGCATGCACAAATTCCCTAGAGCTGAAGCTGTTAAGAAAAATCTTTGTTTCATAACTTCAATCCTTTTCTCTTGGAGTATGTCACCTAGTTGGTCTTCATTTTAATATAGGAGTAGAGATGTGGTGAGTTACAGAATGGATAATGGCAATGAGAACTTTCTGCACAAAGGGGAAAAACCCCATAAAACTGCACACCATTAGGAAAAAAGATCTGGAATGAAGAAGTATTAACCAAAATGTTTTTGAAATAAAGAAGTGTCGCTGCTGGAAAGGACTAACTTAAAGGAATGTTTACTTCATGTTTTTTAGCAACTAAGATAAAACTGGTTTTGTTAACTGTTGCCCAACTCTTGCTTTTCTGAGATACTGACAAAGACAATAAAAATACATGATGGAATATTGTTGAAGTATCCCTTTCTAACTAACTAAGCCTTTCTAACCTCTAATTTCTTACAGATGCAGAAGGATTTTATGCATGTCTGAGGTTTCTTTTTCATAGCCTCAGAGCTGACTTCCCATGCTTTAATGGATTACCCAGATACCTACGCTGAGGCATAGGGGAGGCAGAATGATTTCCTTGTTTAAATTGGCGACCAGCTGGAGCGTGTCCAAAGAAATGCAATGAAGCTGGTGAAGGGTCTGGAGTGGCAGAGGAGGCTGAGGTTGTTCAGTCTGGAGAAAAGAAGGCTGAGGGGAGATCTCATTACAAGCACCTCAAAGGAGGAGGTAGTGAGCAATCAGTTTCTTTTCCAAGGTAACAGGTGAAAGAACAAGATGAAACAGCCTCAAGTTGCACCAGAGAAGGTTTAGGATGGATATCAAGAGAATCTTCACTCGAAGGGCTACCAAGCAGTGGAACAGGCTGCCCAGAAAAGTCACCACCGCTGGAGGTTCTTAATAGACTACTGATAGATGTAGCACACAGGAATATAGTCTGTGATGAACCTGGCAGTGCTAGGTAAACGACTGGACTAAATTATCTCACAGGTCCCTTCCAACCTAGATGATTCTATCTATGGAGGCAAATAATGCAATTTAAGAGAATAAGGGTGAAGAGTTATCTCAGAACAAAGACCTAGATCTAATATGCAAGGAAAAAAAATTTACAGCACACTCAAAACAGATATGGAGGCTAGAAGGTGACCAAGGGATACAATTTAATCTCTCCTTCAAGGCACCCCTGCACCCTCTCACCCGCAGGCACACATCTCATTTCTGCATTACTCATCTAAGCTGTACATCCAGACACTTTACACGCGGACAACATTAAGAAGCGCAACTAGGTGGCGTGCAGCAGACCAAGATGATACAGCTGAAAGCGGGGCCGGGTTTTTTTTAGAACTGTGAACGGGAACCCCGCCGTCTTATGGCCTTCAGCCCATAGACCGCCGCCCGCCCGCTACGGGCTTCGAGTAGTGGCGGCGGCCGAGTAGGAGAGTAGCAGCCTACCACGTGCGGTGGGCCGCCAGTCCTGCCGACGGCCTAGAGGGCTAGTAGACTCATCTCCCACCGCCGGCCCTCCTCTCGCGAGATGTGGGGGCAGCCAGCGGGCTGAAGGGCTCTGGCCGTCTGGGGACAGCCTCAGAGCCGTGGAATCCCCCCGCAGCTCTTTCCCCAGGCTGCCGCGGGGCGGATGCAGTTCCCTCCATACTTAGGCCAAGAGTGGCCGCCGCCCTCCACGCCAGCACCATCGGATAGCCGCTCCTGCCGCCGCTGCAGTCGGGAGCGGGTGGAGCCTAGGGAAGCAGGCGGTGCCGGTGGCCCCTCACATCTCGCCTCCGCCTGAGCGGGGAAACGAGGCTGCACTGGCCGGCTAGCGCCTGAATTCCTTCCTCTGCCGAATGGGGATCAGGTGAAGCGGTCAGGGGCGGGCAGACGGAGGGCACCTGAGGGTAAGGAGGGAGACTGCTTTCTTGTCGCCTTCGCTACCCCACGCCGGCTGCAGTGCCTAGGTTGCAGTTTGCGGGATGGGCTTTCCCGGTTCGGCAGCTCCTCCTCCGGCACTGTCATAGCATCGGGCGGGACCTGAGCGCAGGGGGCAAAAGCGGTGAAGTGGGAGAGCGGCCGGTGTGGGGCGGGAGGGCGGCGGCGGGGCCGGATTCTGTTGCAGGGGGGAGTTTGCGGCGGTCAGAGGGGGGTGCGGCATCACCACCACCTAAGCGCTGGGGCGGGGCGGTTCGCGTCGTCCGCTGCGCGCCGCAGCCCCGGGCGCTGGTTGGCGGTTTAAAGCAGCGGAGGCGCCGCCGCGAGGGGCGCACAGAGCAGTCGGCACCGCGCGGAGTGCTGCATCGGGCAGGCATGGAGGGCAAGTGGCAGCCGTCGCAGCGAGGGGAGCTGCCTCTGTCTGGTCCCGTCGCCACGGAGCGGCGGCCGAAGGAGAAGGAAGACAAAGATGTGGCGGGCGGCGGTGCGCTGGAAAGACCGCTGGGTCCCGTGCCCAGCCAGAGCCGCTTCCAGGTGGACCTGGTGGCTGAGGGCGCCGGCCGGCCCATTGAAGAGCCCCTCAAGATGAGCGGGGACGCTGGCGCGGCCGGGAAGGGCAGCGAGGAAGCTAAGGGCAGGTTTCGGGTGAACTTCGTAGACCCGTCAGCCGACGGTGAGAGCCCCGGCGAAATGGGGGGCGGCAGCTCAGAGGGCGGCAATGTCAGCTTCCAGAACGGCGGCGACACGGTGCTGAGCGAGGGCAGCCTCCATTCCGGCGGCCAGCATCACTACTACTATGACACCCACACCAACACCTACTACTTGCGCACCTTCGGCCACAACACTATGGACGCCGTGCCCCGCATCGACCACTATCGCCACACGGCCGCCGACCTGGGCGAGAAGCTCATCCGGCCCAGCCTGGCCGAGCTACACGATGAGCTGGACAAGGTGAGCGGCCGTCGCGTAATGCACACACTCCCCCCCCCTTTCTAGCTCACTGCCGCAGCGGCCCCGGCATATGTCCCCGCTGAGGGTAAACCTAAAGCTGTCTCTGCCTGGAGGGAGGCCCAAAGGGCGCGCGAAATGCAGCGGGTCGCTTGCGTCTTTCTCTGCCCCCCTCCCCCCCTTTTTTTTTTTGTTATTTTCATGACGCATTGGGGGGGGGTTTGCCCCTCTCCTCCCCGCCCTCTTTTCTATTTTTGGGAGAACGTCCCCTTGGTGAGAGGTGGTTACAGTTGTAGGTTCGCGGGGCAAATGGATTTTCCGCAATCGAGGGAGGCTCTTGTACAGGCGCAACGGTTTTCCACTGCTGGTCCCTATCATCTCCCACAGGCAGGGTTTGTCAGAGGTGTTCTCCTAGGAAGTGGGATGAAATCGTTTGGAGGAGCTGCTAAAAAAATAATAAAGACGGATGTGCTCGCCCTCCGTAGCGAGGAGGGGTTTGTGTCCTAAGTATCTGGAAACGCATGCCCAGCCCTGCAGGGGCAGGCAGCGGTGAATCAAGCCTCCCGCTGTCGTGATGCTGAGGGCTGTAGGGAGGCAGCCCTGCCGGCTGCTCCCCAGCCTCCTATGCAGCTGGGCAGCCCTGCTTAGGAGCCCTCCCTCGGCATCAAGCCTTCAGAAATTCTGAAGCCGTGTATGCTTGTCAAGCTTTTTCTGTTTTGGTCTAGTCAGAGTATTACTGGAGGAGAGTTAACGCTGAAAGCGTATTTCCATTCTGGGCTATCTTTATTAAAAGGCAAACTTCAGCTGAACCTGAACCTGGTATTAATTTGATGTTTTGTTTTTTTTAGATTGTGATTGAATGATCATTACTAAACTAAAGCCAGATTAAACTACTGCAGTGCTGTTTCCTTGCAGTCTGAAAATTGCTTCTCAGTGTTTGGGTCCATGGTGTTTTGGTGTTTTTGCAGTTGATTTTAGGAAATAAACACTTGTGCCATAATGTACTGAAATCAGAGATACTATTTATACGATTTTTTTCATCCTTACAGATGAAGTTCCGTGGGAAGATGTATGTTTTTTTGTGCCTGACCTATTTCAGACCATTATTGGGAAGCACAGGCTGCAATGATCTGTAGGGGATCTGTAGGAAAAGCTGTGGTGGTTCTTGAAGTGTATTTTTTTGAAACTGGTTTCTCATCTGTTCTGGTAGAAATAGTTTCATCTGCTATGAAGATATTCCCTTGCAACACCTGAGATTAAATAACAGACTAGTTACTAATCGTAACAGTAAATTAACCTTTCTTCCTAGGTCTGTTCCTAATGGAGTTAAGTGATGTTCTGCAGTCTGATTATAAGTTAGTATGGAACAAGAGTTGGCAATTGCTGTCTTGTGCATGGAGTTAGATATGCTGAAAATAAACCATATAACGTGAAAACAGTTGGGGGTGAGGGGTTGTTTGTTTTGTTGTTTCTAATTCTTAATTTCCCCATCCCTCTTGTGGACTCCTGGTCAATGATGGGATGACCAAGTTCTTAGATTGTTGAGTAATTTTGTTCTATAAACGGGACATTATCTGGCAAGCTTGGAAATTCAAGTAGACTTTTGGTGTGTTATATTGCAGCAGTTAGGAAAGCTGACATCATTAAGATCTTTTCAGTGTGGGATCTACCATCTGTAGGAACTATAGTTTCTACAAGTGTAATTTCTTAATACTCCATTATGAATGAGGCAGTTTTTGTGATAGCTGTGTCATAGAAAAGCTGGAGATAACCAATTTACAGGGTTATTATCAGAACAGTTTCATTGTGAATGTTAGTTAACTATTCATTTTTCAAATGTCTTGAATTTCTTATGCAGCATGGATAGATGTCTACATGAAGACTTTTCTCCTTCTGAAGTGATGTCCTGTCAGTTCTGCCCTAAACCTTCCACCTCTCTCCATACCCCTTACTCCCAAAAAAATAGAGAAATGCTATTTCAGTTAAATTTGATATTGTACACCAGTATTAATTTTTCAAAACTGATGCTCTGTAAACTTTGGAAGTTAAGTTGAAGCTCTACATGATAACTGCTGTTCTGTTGTAGGATGTCTCATTTCTGATGCAATTAATGCGTTAGCAAGCACATAAAGGAAGGAAACACTTGTTTTCACTTCAGAATCAGCAAAGCAGTTTACAAGATAAAGTTGAGAGCACAAAAGCTTTTAATAAGGGTGTGTCATGCATCTTAATAAGATTGGATATCTACATTTTTCACAGTCCCAGGATTGTAAAATATACCACATCTGTGATTATGTATGTGATTTCTGGCCATAAAGTGCTGGTAACTTTTCAAATCCTGGTGGTGCTGTGTGCTTTTATGTGAGAGATGTTCACAAATGCTATTGTCCTTCTTTCTTTGGTTCAAAGGGCTTACTGTTTCCATTCCTAAAGTGACCTCACTTGCTGCTGACTAACAGTAATGGTGTTTAATGTTGGATAGCACTATGCATTAAAGGAAATATTTTACTGACTTGGAAGAACTTGAAAATTTAAGTGTGTTCTTCTGCTGTTATTTTCTTATATCCTGAACAGCATGTGTATCAAATACTTAGTGGGGCAGGTGGTGTAAACATCCTTGTACTGTTACATAAAATTTGCACTACGTGAAGATCTGCTGTTATGCCACAGCTTCCTGACGCAGTGGATCAGCATTGGCACTTTTTGGTACGATTCATTGGAAACTGTGTTTACCAGCAGTGTGATTCATTGCTTTGAGTCTAGCATTTTCATTTTGCAGTTGAAGTTTATGCAATTCTTATTTTCCTATTAGGAGGGTAATGTTGTGAGGCACTGTTACAGTAATGTTTGTGCTAGTACCAATAATAGAACAGTTTTTTTTTTTAATACAAGCTTCATATGTCTAGCTCTTTTACTGATTTTATTCTGACAGCAAAGCACTGTTGGAGGAAGATGCACTGTTTGAGGAGAATACACATACATATGCAGAAATCTTTTAAGAGGTATTTGTCTTACTCTCTCAATAGGATGTTTATCCACCTCAGATATCATTTAGTTATTTCAACAGTGGCTTACTTAGTAGAAAAGCAAGGTGTTAACCTTGAAACCAGTTGCTGAAGGACTGCTTTCAGATAGTGGGAAGATTGTGTCCTAGCTTGTTCTTAGTATTTTTAATATATTTAGGAATATTTGTTTTGTCAGCTATATTTGTAAATAAAGCTATTACCTGTAGGAAACATGCCAACTACGTTGATGGCTTCTTCAGTGTAAAAATTGCTATGCTGTCATGTCATAGAACTTATGAATCTGGAAGGTGAATGTTTCCAAAGTATTTAAGATTGTACTGTCTTCTAGTAATCCACTACTGTGCATTAACTTAGAATTTTTTTTTATGTATGCTTTAATTGGAGAGACTGTCCTTTTTTTGAAGAATATCAACAGTACGTGATAGATTCTGACTTGATAGGTCTTTTGTGCAGTTATTTGCAGCTGTGTTTTAGTAGATGTTATGTGAACTAAGCCCTCTACTGGTAGATTTGTTCTGTTTGTTAGATACTCATAGTTTAGTTCCCTTGACAAGTTAGAAGATAGTGATCTCAGAAGATCTTTATATGCAACTACACAATCATACACACTGTTAAAAATTGCAACCAGTACCAAAAAACTGTTTAAAAATATACATTTTGCTTCTTCTGGCACAAAAAAACTTCAGTAAAGAAGTTGCTGAAAAAGGTGAGGGTGTTTTGTTTTTGCTCTTGTTGGGTGATCCTTTTTTTGTTTTGTTTTGTTATTTGGTTAAGATATCTTTCTGGCTTTAATTTGTATTTTCTAGAACATTTGGAGGTTTTCTGTGGCACCTTACAATGTTTAACTTGAGCAGCTTTAAAGAATGTATTCTTTCTGGAGAAGAATCTTGCCCACAGTCAGTAGGTCTCTTAGTTCTTGAATCAGTGTGATTTGCTTTCCTGCATGCTCTTGTAAGCAGTACTTGACTTTTCTTTCTGAACTTCATCGTACTAAAATACGAAACAATAGAAACTGTTAGTTTTGGTCTCTGTGCTTTTGGACATTCTAGAAGGCTTTAGTTTTGAACTGTTCCATTGTTCGTCACTTCTGGAAAACTGAGCTTAATGCACCCATACTCTGATGAGGCTTCACTAGCATCATGTAAAGTGGTCTTTCTGCTCTTCTTCAATCTATGCAGAGAATCCTCACTTTACTGATCCTGGTACCCCATCTTCATCAACGGGGGGGAAAAAAAAATCAATGCACTGCTATGTTGCAGCAGTAAATCACATTAGTCCTCCAGCCTTTGTGTTTTTATAAGCACCATGTGTGTTTTGTAATTTTACATTACTTGATGCTTGAATCCAATCTTTGTGCTGATTTTTTTTTTTACTCCAGAGCACCTGTGGAATACTGAAACTCTTGAACTTTCTTCAGCAACCTGCTAATATTATTCTTACTCTGTTTTTGTTTTGCTCCAGAAAAGTTGTAAATAAGTGTGCACTTCTAACAGACAAGTGTGGGCTGCTGCTGAAAAGGACCAACTTTTGTGCTCACTCCTGTGGTGATGTTTATATTTTTGAGTTGGATCCAGGAACTGGTCTGGCTTATGGGAGTACAAACACTTGCCACCCAGCCCCATAATGGCAAAACTCTATGCTCCCTGATCCAACGCACCAGTGGTAAAGCATTTCTAGTAATCTTTTTGTACTTTATTAACATTTTGAAAATATATTAAAATTACAAAATGTATTCCTGAGCTTCCAGACTTGCACATCTTCAGAGACTCCTGTAGTGTACTGTGAATGCCTTGAGTGCTTGCATCAGAAAAAAAGACACTGTAATTTGCCAGATGAGTGCAACTGTTCTTCCTAGTGGGTCTCTTGCTGGCAACAGATTTACAGATTTCACTCTGGGAATTCCCAGTCAAATATACTTCATTAGAATATGGCACATTATATGCATATCAGAATGTTACCTTCTTATGAAGGGAAAACAGCATAAGCAGATGAGAAGTTTCTTTTGGATTGGACTAGATGATCTTTTGAGGTCCTTTCCAATCTGGCATTCTGTGATTCTGTGAACTGCAGAAGGAGGGAATGCCTCCTAGGAGGAGCATTTTTTTTTTTTGTTTGTTTGTTTGTTTGGTTTTTTTTTTTCAAATAAATCTTATCTGAAGTGTATTTAGTTCTGGTGACTAGCTCAAGACCAGAAACCAAAAGAGTAGCAGTTATTTCTTCTTAGCTGGGCAGTTTTTCAGCACAAGCTACTTTGTAACTGGTTAAAGAGGAAGAAGTTGCGGAACTAATCCCAGGTTTAAATTTATGACACTTTGTTACATTGCATTTGATTGGATGTCAGATGATTTTCATTCTTGAATAATGTTCTTGAATATGAGGAGGATGGAAGGATCAATATCTTGGAGTATTTTAAACCAATGTACTGAATCTTCTGGTGCAGCCCTAAGATGTTTTCCTGAAGCCCTACATGTGCACGAGTCACTGGAAAAGACATTTTAACCGCCTTTTGGTATAGCTAGCCTTTATCATATTAATTTGTTCACTACTAGTTAACACTGATCATTTAGACTTGTGTGCTTTTATTATTTTGGAAGTTCATAGAGTGGTTTGGATTAGAAGAGACCGTAAAGATCGTCTAGTTCCAATACCCCTGGCATAGGCAGGGACATCTCCCACAAGGCCAGTGCCTTGTCCAGCCTGGCCTTAAACACCTTCAGGGAGGGGCATCCACAACCTGTCTGGGCAACCTGTTCTAGTGTCTCACCGTCCTCACTGTGAAGAACTGCTTTCTTATGTCTAGCCTGAATCTCCCCTCTTCAATTTTACATCAATTTTACATCCTAGTCTTGCCATACTGTACCCTATTGAGAAGTTCCTACCCTTGCCTTTCTGTAGGCCACCTTCAGGTATTGATAAGGCCCAGAGGGGACCTCATGGTGACTTCTCCAGGCTGAACAATCCCACCTCCTTCAGCCTGTCTTCATGAGGGAGTTGCTCCAGCCCTCTCATCATCTTTGTGGCCTTCCTCTGGACACACTCCAACAGCAAAATGTCCTTCTTATGTTGAGGGCTGAACAGAGTATTCCAAGTGGGGCCTAAGCAGAGCTGAGTAGAGGGGCAAAATCACCTCTCTTGACCTGCTGGTCACACTTGTCTTGATGTTGCCCAGGATTTGGTTGGCCTTCTGGGCTGGAAGTGCACACTGATGGCTCATTTTGAGATTTTTCATCCACTGACACCCCCAAATCATTCTCTGCAGGGCTGCACTCAAGCCACTCTCCACCCAGCCTATTTCTGTGCTTGAGGTTGTCCCGGCCCAGATGCAGGACCTTGCACTTGGCCTCATTGAACTTCATGAAGTTGTCATGAGCCCACCTCTCAAGCCTGCTAGGGTTGAGATCGCATCCCTTCCCTCTGGTGTGTGTGAGCTGCGTCACACAGAGTGGTGTCATCTGCAAGCTTGCTGAGAGTGCATTCAGTCCTGCTGTCCGTGTCACTGGCAGAGATGTTAAATAGCACTGTTCCAAGTACTGATCCCTGAGGAGTGCCACTTCTCATTGGTTTCCACTTGGACAATGAGCTATTGACTGCAACTCTGTAGTTTTTGCAGCTTGATTGTGTGAGATGTTTCTGATCTATATATGCACACAAACATAAAATACTGCTTAATATATGTCAAGCAGTATTGAATTGCAAGGCACTGGAACATAAGCTTATGGCAGGTAACAGTTGACATGTTAATTGTAGCTATAGATTTCTTCTGTTTGAAACTGGTTTGCTCAAATCAAAGTGCAACAGACTTTAATTTCAGGGAAATATAGCTGTAATGCTCTGCGCTTGATGCAATTTCTTTTTAAGTATGTCTCAAAGTGGATGCCAAAGGCATGTGCTGCTGTATTTCTAATCTGTAACTGTAGGGAAGGTAACATATTCAAAGTACCTAAGTTTTGGTCTCTTGGCTGCAAAGTCTTCAGAGGATTTCCTTTCATTGAGGCAAAAAACAGTTGTTGGAGCTGTTCTCTTTGATTATTAGGGAATAATGAATTTTAAGAATAGGTCATGTTTTATCTGGATAATTTATCTCGGGTTGCTCCAGGTAACTGCTGGGTGCCATTTAATGAGTGACTAGGTTTTTTTAGGTTATGACTGTAATGACAGTGGAGCAACATTATTAATATTTATAAGTACGTAAAAGGTGAGTGTCAGAGGGATGGAGCTGGGCTCTTGTGAGTGACATCCAATGATGGGACTTGGAGCAACAGGTGCAAGCTGGAACATAGGAGGTTCCACATAAATAAGAGAAAAGACTTTTTCACTGTGAGGGTGATGGAGCACTGAAATAGGCTGAGAGATTGTGGGATATCCTTCTCTGGAGACATTCAAAACCCACCTGGACACCTTCCTATGTGAGCTGGTCTAAGTGTTCCTGCTCTGGCAGGAGGATTGGACTAGGTGACCTTTGAGGTTCCTTCTGACTCCTGACGTTGTCTGATAGTAGTAGCATTTAGTGTGTGCATGAAGTACAGAGTGGGAATTAGAATTTCTACTAGCAAATACATTATAATTTATTCCTGGTTTAAAACCAACCAGTTTAGAACCTAACAACTGCTGAATTTTCTGAACTGCTGTTAGCAGCTAACTGTTGTACAATGACAGTCAGTGTTCCCTGAAATAGTGTTTTTCGAATTTATTTTTCAAAGAGAATGCTTAAAAGCTATTTAGGCAGACCAAGATATCGTGAGCGTATCTTCTATCATGTTTTCTTTTGCATGTGCTGCCTGACCAGGTTTTTCCACTGCTGCCAGTACTAATGACTCAAGCTTCCATTTCACATTTCCCATGTGAAAAAATGGAATACCTTAATCTGTTTTGCTAACTTGTCAAGTTTGGTTTTAACTAATCAATTTCTTAGAGGTGTCTATGGAAGACATTTTCTTCATGAGTAGCTTTAAATGAAAGGTAACTTCACTCAGAATGCTGCCCTGTTTGAAGTACCAAAGATTCAGACTGTGACATCTGTTGGTAAAATGTAAATTAGTGATACAATTAAGATGTAGAAAATGTAACCTGCTTTAGTACTGGAATTTGTACTTCTGCTGCTTTTTCATCCTATTGAGGGCTATTACTAAGCATTAACTGAGAATTTGGAACCCTATTTCTTATTTTCCATGCTAACATATGATAATCTCGTCTCAATCACCGGCAGAGGTAGAACTGGGGTAGTTAAAGTTTTGTATGGCTGTGTTATTTTTATGTGTTCATTACAGAATAATTTTCTGATTTTATTATCTTTCCTAAGTAATAGTGTGCAACACAGATAGTTTTCTGAAAGTATTCGGAGTAGGCTAGAAAGAGTTCTTTCTAGGGTGGTGTGTGACAGCATTTTTTTTCTTTTTATTTCCAGTTCTTAAGTCTAACAAAATTGTTCTATGTAATTTTATTGGTCTAAATAGAAAATTGTCTTTCTTAGTAAGTATCTATTTCATCAGATACTGGTATTTACAGATGAATATTGATATTTATAGTTCTGGGGTTTTAATGGGAGGGGGGCTTAGATAGATTCATTTTGACATAAATAAAAGCAAAAAGGGTATCTGACAAAGATTTAGAATTAGCACTTCTGAAACAGATCCATATAGAGAAGAAGACAGCTGTTTGTCAACTGCAGTATTGTTAGTGTTATTGATTTACAAAACAGACTTCCTGTTAGTATTGATTGCACTTAAGAGTATTACATAGAGTAAGATATTTTAAAAGTAACAATCTACAATACTTTATTCTTAGGGCTGTTGATTTTATTTATTAAAAACCACTTGGAAGCTGTAAAATCTGACAAAGTTGTTTTTCAAACTTGGAATAAAAAATTGCTTTGATTTCTTGTTAACAGCAGTGTCTCAGCCATTTTGAACAGATGTGGGCTGAAAAAATGGTTGCAAACAGTAGTCAGTATCACCAGATCAAGTCAATAACTGGTAAGAACTCATTTTCTCCTCTTGCCGGTGCAAGTACTGAAGTACTTTGTATTCTTATGCAATCAAATGTGAGACTTTCCTTGATTACCTGGTAATTCCAGATTCTCTTGTGTTCCGGTAAAAAATTGTTTGAAACCAATGTTTAAAGTAACAGATGTGTTTGACAGATTAGTGTTTTACAGTCAGTATGTAATAGCCTGCTTATTCTTTGGTAGTCTTGTTGCACTTAAATATACAAGTGCAAATTGCTCTCAGAAGTTGTTACATCAGAGATAAACACCTGTGTCAACAGGACTATTCTATGCATACAATATGTACAGCATTTTAAAACCTTTTATTCAGATCATTGGAAATTCAATTGGTGAGATGGGATAAAGAACCCATGTGAAATAATAATGTAGCAAGAACATAAAGATCTTTCCAAGAAAGAACTTCAGAAATCATTGGAAGTATTATAATCTTATGAAGCAAAATATTTAGTAATTGTGTTGCTTTTTGATAACTCTTATCTGTGATTCTATTTCATCCGTGCTCTGGCTAGGCCTAAGTACATTTGAATTAGAAAAACAAATGCAAATTTTCATAAGCTTTCCCTCTGTGCATGTCTGAGCTGTGTTTACTCTGAAAACCTTAGTACTGTCAAGTTTTGTACTTGAGTAGCTGTGATCTTAATGTACAGCTATGGTGTTGGGCTGATCAGGAGTGTATTGTACAGATGAAGATTCTTCCACTGTTGTGGCAGCTGGCATGCTACTTCTGAACCAATACGTTTCACTGGTTGCTTCCTTCTGCACAAACCAATATCTTAATTTATAATCTTTGGGAGGTGAAAAGAAGAAATTGTTGCATTAAGGTAAATTGAACAGCTTGGCAATGGCACTGAAAGCTGCACTGAAGAAGTGTAGAAGGCATATGCAGGTCTCTAGCTATTGAGAAAGAGGATTCCACTGCCCATGATGATTGCTGCAATTCCTCTAACCACAAAATTCCCAGCGGGTAAAAGCGTGATCCTGTTGTTGAGGCTTTGCCTGTAGCTGGAGAGATTTATTACTGTACAGAATTTTTCTGTCAGTACCCCTGTTGGTAAAAAATGGTCCTTGGGTAGCATTCTTTATTTTCTGTTCTCAACAAATGCTCAGTATCAGTACCAAATATATAGATAAAAAGCAGTTTTAAATGTAAGCAGGTGTTGTCTTGATTTAGTGTAGAGAAATGTCATTTTTGTATTTTCTTTCAGAATTTGGCGCTTGAAAAGAATTGATTTTTAGTATTTTGATAGTATTAGCTACTTGAACCAGCTTCATTACTGTAACTAAGACAAGAGAAAGCTACTGTTGGGCTGCTGTTTGTGAAATCTTTGTAAGGGGTTTGTATGAGGAGAAGCTTATATATACAGTATGTACCAAACCTGTAAATAATCAGACTTCAGAGATGGAAAATGAGCTATTAAATGCTCTCATATGGGATTCTTTGGCCTCATCTATCTTCGCAAGGGCGATGGCGATAGGAAGGATTCACTAAGGAAGTTACGTACCGTGTGGGACATGCCAAATTTGGGAGGTGTTAGAGGAAGTGTTCTGTCTGAAGAACATAACAGACTTGCTGGGTCCATTACTTGCAGCTTCAGTGTTACAATACTTGAAGCAAATACCTCATACGGTAGTATTTTGTTTTTAAGATAAGTAAGTTCACCACAAATAAATGTGCTGCATGACGCGCACCATTGTAAAGAACTCTCAGTAAAACAAAATAATTTTTACCAATGTGAAACTTTGCCATGAACCACTGTATTTCAGATTGTGAGAAAAGGATCAGGTATTTTCTGACTAACTAGGGTTTTCTCATTATTAATCCATTTCTAATAAATGTGGAGGCTATTCACAATTGGCACAAATAACTTACTGTTATGGTCCAGTACCAGAGATGAAATAGTAGATTATATGTACTTCTGAGTGCAATAGAAATTTCTGTGTAGGAGCAGAATTTAACTGTTTCTTGTCTGAATTCTTACCAGGATAAGAATACAATTGTCAGGATGTAAATGTATCTTATTTTTCCTTTTAATAGTACAAGTGAACATCAAGACTCAGTGTTCTTTGGACTGATTAGATAAAAGGCTGTATTTTTGATTAAACAATTGTTAGTGGCATTTCTTATCTGAAATGCTAAAACCTTCTCTTTCCCCTGTTGTTACACCCCCTCCAAATCCACAGTGTGTTAGTGTTTTCACTGTTTGTGAAGATCTTATCATACATGTATTACTGTTCTGAAATAGTGCTAGTGTGTTTTTTTCCATTCAGTATGAGGCTTGTGTAGAAGCATTGTTTCCTTGTGAGCACAAGCATGAGAAATACTATGCCTGCTTTATTTACAGTTGAGACCACAGTGGTGCTCTCTTAATCTTGCATTAAAGGACTGAACTTGGAGCTTTGTGTAGTGGAATTCTTTAATGCCCACACTCTGTTAATATCTGTTCTCACTTCTGTTTTATCAGGCACCCACTAGCACTGATAACCAGCAGTAACCTTTCAGTTATTACATTTTGCCTGTGGTTCAAAATATTTTCCTAGGAAGTATTGCATGGTGTGGAGAGACAAGACATACAGAACAAAACTTTCTTGTGTTCATAGTGTGCATATCTTGGAGCTGATCTGGTAACTGATAACTCAGATATTCAGTTGTGACCCACTATCTCCATCCCATAACACACACAACAGACTGAACTATCGGCTTGTTTGAGTGCTGTAGCAAAATTTGTAGCTATCACATGATGGTTGAGGATGGAAGTGACCTTCAGAGGTTGTCTTGTTCATGTGCTAGCCGTGGTCATATACTAAAGTATATAATTGTCTCTTACACTAGATACTATTTTGTTGTCCACCTTCTCTTAAAACCTAAGCATGCAGTAAACAAACCCTTTTAGTTTGTTAAAAAAAAGAGACATTGTGACCTAGCATTAGTGGATTAATGGTGCATATCGTTTTCATTGTTTTAGGACATGAAGATACAAATTTCTTCTAGTTGTTCCTTGATCCTCCCTGACAAGGCTTTTCAGAGAACAATTTTGTTGTTTCTCATTAGCGATATAGTATACCTTTTTGTAATATGAGAATCTGTTATCAGCTATTAGCAGGTTTTTTGGACAAAGCATAAAAGCTCTTTGGGTGATGTATATTGTCATCAAATTGCATTTGTTGCAAGTACGGTGCAAAGCTTTCTGTGTGAAATTATTATAGATTTTATATGATGGAGTAGTAGTATATAATTGGACTATTGCATGCTTGATTGGAAATTTTGCTGTCATGGTTGTAAACATTAATTTGTCCTTTTTATGTTTTGGGTTTATTATTGTTTTTTCCTTCCCCCCCTTCTGAAGGTGTGGGGGGGGGAAAGTGGGTCTTTCTAGTATGTTTGTTCTTTGTACTTCTTGCTTTGGATGACTATCACACTTTGCTTAGAGTGCCTTTTTGAACTCTAAGCTTAAAGCAGTTTTTTGGAGAAAGTGTAGAAAATATTTGAGTTTAAGTGTGAAGGTGTTTAGGTGTTTTCCTGGCTTGGCAAAAGAAAATTGCACACAAGTATGTGTACATATACTTGTAACATATATCAAACTTCTGAGATTTCAGCATTATAAGGCTGCAGGTTTAATTATAAAGGAAAGCTGCAGGTTGCTCTATCATTAGAGCTGATGTTTTCCCCATTTCTCATCCAACCCTTTTTACATGGAAAAATGTTTGGGAAGAGGCTTCTCTTCCCTCCTTCTCCATTAAATGGTGCTCTCCCACCCTCCTTCCTACAAGCATCATCTTTCAGTAAATAGTAGAATAGTTTTCAGGAAGTGAATAATTTATTTCCTGAAAAATTGATCAAATGATAGGGAAGTCTTATCTACAGGGAATGCTATAGCCAAGACTAGTGATGTAGTAGAACAGTATACACTTATAGAATAAGAAACATAACTTCCTGTGCTGTAGTAGTCACTGCATTTCAAGTCTTGTAGCTTTTATTCTAGAAGACTGTATGTTTGTTTCTTAGGGTTGTGGAACTGATTCTTAAGAGCAGTTGTTACTCTGACTGCTAACAATTTTGCTCTAATTGAAACAGAATACAGAAGTGGTCTGTATAATTTTGGTTGTAATTACTTGAAATATGTGTGATGCTTACACAAGGGATGTAATGGAAAATCGTAGAAGTTCTCCTGTGTTTTGCTTTGATTTTTCAGTTTACATGAACAGATAATTTTTTTTTTTTTACAGTCTGTCAAATACCCTCTCTGTTAATCATATAAATTTTTTTGTTTTTTAATTTCTAAGGAGCCCTTTGAAGATGGCTATGCGAATGGTGAGGAAGGCACACCAGCTGGAGAAGCAACTGTCACTTACACACCTGATAGCAAAGGGGTGGTTAAGTTTGGCTGGATAAAGGGTGTACTGGTAAGTGATATACTCTAGTTCAATTTCTGATGACATAGTCTTTATTTTAACATTTTTGAAGAGGAATTGTGAGTGTGCTTTAAAAAGAAAAGATAGAATGTCAGAGATGTGAAAAATGCCATAATTTTAGGAAGGATTGCTCTTGTAGTGAATTTTAAAGAAACAAGACTTCAGAATTTGGAAAGGTCGTGGTTTTTTAGCCCTGGTTTTGCAATTTCAAAGTTACATAATTTTGAAGGAAAATATTCTGCAACTTGATACAGAATAGAAGATTCACATATTAATCTTAAGTGACAAAGGCAAATGCTAATGGAGACAATACATTTTATGTGTGTTCACTTTCCATCTGTAAAGGTTGGGACAGAACTGTTAGCCTGTTTTGATTTTTTTTTTTTTTTTAAGAGCAGCAAAAAACTGAGTTGAGTAGAGTACCTCACTGTAGCTGGTAAAATTTGACTGGGATTAAGTATTTAAATTTGTAGTACTGTTACAAAAAGACATTTTCTCCTAAACTTTTAAAGTCTTTACACTAAATACAGTGTACTCGTGGAACTACTTTAATCAGTCCTCATTTGGAGCAGTGAAAAATTAAGGGTGACATGGGACATTTTATTACAGGTTCATATTAATTTATTTTAGATATTTTTGCAGTGAGAAAACCATGATTAATCTGTACTCTCCAAAACTGTTATAATTGATAGTGGTGGCTGCAAATGGAAAGGTTGTTTAAAATATGATGAACTTAAACATTCAGAATACGTGACTTTGGTTCAGTGAGCTGCCACTGTGCATTAGCAGCCTGTTGTAGCTGTGAAATGCATATTATGGGCTTCTACTGATATAATCCAACCAGGGTCAGAGTTGTTTATTTTAAAGTTGGTAAGAAGCTGACTTGACATTTTTCCAAACCCAAATTCCATATTTGACTACTTCTTTTATCAAGGGTTCTAAGTCATAAAGGACTACAGGATACAGGACTGCTGGCTATTTGCTTGTGAAGTCTGTTTAAAAGGAGAATGATGTCCTCCTTTTCAGCAGTTTAAAAGTTGCAATTATATTTTCTAGTAGACGAAAGTAACCTTGGTTACAGGTGGTTACAGCTCAGGTGATCTACATTTTGTAAAAGCATTTTTAAATCTCCAAAAGCTTCCGATTCTCGTCCTTAGGAGAGTTGCTTGTCTCTCTCCTAGTCGAGATGACCAGCTGAACTTTTTGTAGGCTTGATACCCGACTCTGTAGGTAAGATAGGGTCCTAAGACCCACATTAGGGATCTGTGTAAGTATTGTACAATGCAAACTCTATTGAGGGCTAAGACTATAAAATACATGGCAAAAAACCCACCACCCTGCCCTCCACCTTTGTCCTGATAGTGTGAACCTGTGATGTAAGATAGAATAGTTCCAGAAATGAGAAGCTGCAGCTGTTCCTTCTTTTAAGAAGAATATATTACTTAATAGGGTATGGCTTTAGTACATGTGTTAGGGGAGATTTGTGGGAGAGTTAAAATAGGATTGTAGACTTGGCAGTCTTATTTTTAGTTATGTGTTGTGTGGCATGAATTTTGGATACTCAGTGTTGGATTCTAAATTTTCTTTTTCTTTGTTCCCTCCAGACATACTATGAGTGTCAGATACTGAATTACAGTAACTTTATGTTAAAGTATTAACTTTTAAAGTCCCCTTTAATTTAAAAACTTGTCTAATTAAAAAATATGGTGAGTAAAGACTGGAAGATTTTTTCAACATCATTAAAAACTGAAATGTGGCATAAGTAGAAATGATTGTAACTAACCCATGTAAAATTTCTGTTTTGTCTTAGGTACGGTGCATGTTAAATATCTGGGGTGTGATGCTCTTCATCAGATTATCTTGGATTGTAGGACAAGCTGGTATAGGTATGTGTACTAGTGTGTAGTTTTGTTTCAGTGACTCTTAAACACGATCCAAAGGAGATACTGATCCTGAGCTTGCACTTTAAACAGAGATAGAAAAAGGACCTAAATATTGCCATTTTTAAGGTAATTTACCCATAACAAAACTTTACATAGTATGAAGTTACTCAGACTGTTTCCTTTAGCTGTAAGGTCTGTAATGTAAAATTGATATTTGCAAGGTAAACTTTTGATCTCTGGTTATTGAAATCTGTGTATCAATTGTGTAGTAGGTAAACAGTTCTCTTCAATGTCTGAACTTTGTATTGCAATGGAGAAAATACCTCATTTGCAAAAGATGTGTTTTCTTAGAGCTTTAATATACAGCTTCTACCCGTCTGATTGACGAAAACATTTAGCTAGTTTTGTCTGTATCCTGGAAACCTTTCAGTATCAAAGAGGAATGAAGAAACCTTTGCTTTCATGTGTGGAACCACACAATAAATACGCATTATATTTGCAAGAACAATCTGTAAACCAAGTTAAATTGATGATTTGTACATTTTTTTGCTGGACTTACACTTTTTCCCCCCCATCTTTTTCGAAAGGACTTTCTGTTGTTGTTATTGGAATGGCCACTGTTGTGACAACTATTACGGGATTGTCGACTTCAGCAATAGCCACAAATGGATTTGTAAGAGGAGGTAAACCAATTTTCATAGAGCTTTAAAAAGGCTTTCATCACTCCAAGGCATATTCCTTAAGGATAGAGGCTCTATTAATTTCTGTGGGTTTTTTTAAACAGGGAATAGCATTGTGGATCAAATGTACAGAGGAGTTAGTTTTCCCTTCATTTTATGATTGGCTAAGCAGTTGTATAATTGATGAAGTATCAATAACAGGCTACTAATTCAGTTTGGCTAGTGCTTCTTCACTGTGGAGGAAATCTTATTTACTCTTAATTTTTGGTGTTTGGTTAAGACTGTGCACATGTGCTTAAATGTTGTGAAATAAAACTTAAAAATGAAAAAACACATCTTGTAAGGCTATAAACCTCATTCATATGAGAACATAGAAAGGGATGTGTTCTGTTCTATCATGATCTTTTTTAATACAAAAAATAACCTGATTAGTGCTGGCCTTCCTGAGGATGATAGTTTTCATGCTCTTATTGCTTATGTGCTCTTGTCAGCAATTCCTGCAAAATAGTTTTGTGACTGATTGATGCCTTTGGCATGCTCAAACTGCTTCAAGACTTTACTGAGTGCTGCTAGTATAAAATGTGGTGGAATTATAAATGTGATGGAGCTTATAAATTCTCTAGAAAGCTTAGCTGTGCTTTTACTACATTTTTTAAATTTTATTTTTCTCTAAGAAGATTAGATAAAATCGTAGGATTGGAAAGGAGCCTCAAAGGCCATCTAGTCCAACTCTTCCTGCAGTGAGTAGGTACATCCTGCACTAAGACAAGTTGCTTAGAGCCTCATCAAGCCTGGCCTTGGATGTCTCCAGGGATAGGACCTCCACCATGTCTCTGGGCAGCCTTTTCCAGTGCCTCACTCTCATGGTGTACAGCTTTTTCCTGCTGTCTAACCTGAACCTACCTTGCTGTAGTTTAAAACCATTGTTCCTCATCCTATTGCTATGGGCCTTGGCAAACAGTCCCTCCCCAGCTTTCCTGTAAGCTCTCTGCAGCCTTCTCCAGGCTGAACTGTCTTGGCTCTATCAGCCTGTTCTCACAGGAGAGGTGCTTCAGCCCTCACATCATCCTTCTGGCCTTCCTCTGGACCCTCCCCAATAGTTTCACATCCTTCTTGTGCTGAGAGCTCCAAATCTGGACACAGCACTCCAGGTGGGGTCTCAAGAGAACAGAGTAAAGGGGCAGAATCACCTCTCTTGACATGTTGGCCATGGCTTTACTGATGCAGCCCAGGATATTCTTGGCCTTCTGGGCTGCAAGAACACGCTGTTGACTCATGTCCAGCTTCTCAGCCACCAGTACTCTCAAGTTGTTTTCCATGTGTCACATGTAGGGTTTGACAATGTTGTATTTGGCAGCATGAAAGACAGAGAATAGGCTCCAGAAAAGCGTTTCAATGTGATTGTTTTGAGGGTCCTACTGAAGGGCAAAAAATTCCCTTAACGGTGGAGGTTTAAGAAACATGTCATGGAGGATTGGCTCTTGAGTGGGTTTATTACTCTGTTTGACCAGTTGCTTGAGCATTAGTTAATAAAAATATGTAACAGTAGATCAAGATACAAATGCTTTGAGTAGTTTGTAATAATAAGCCCACTATTGTTGCTGTCCAAGTTTTTGTTTTTTAACTATAGTGCTGGTTGCATAGCTAAATAATATGATATGGTGGATAAGCCCAGCTGATGTCTTTTCTCAAGAAGTGTGTTCCTGAAATTACAGCATCTGTGTCTCTGAAATACAAGTTTTGGGTTATTTTCCAATGCCTCATGGAGAATGCAGGAATTAATAGCATTTTGTTTGTGTGAATTTCACATTGCTGACTTTATTCTTGGGTTCTTTTTTTTTTTT
>VZTY01032203.1:30235-82133 GCA_013400935.1 Turnix velox
TCAGGAGGTGCATATTACTTAATTTCCAGAAGTTTGGGGCCGGAGTTTGGTGGTGCCATAGGTCTGATTTTTGCATTTGCTAATGCTGTTGCAGTAGCAATGTATGTTGTTGGCTTTGCAGAGACAGTGGTGGAGCTGCTGAAGGTAAAGAGATTATAATGATTGTATTGATTACACTGTCCTTTATTAAAGTTTGAGCTGTCATCTAATCATAGAATCAAAGATTGGTTTGGGTTGGAAGGGAACTTTAAAGGCCCAATCCTCCTGCAGCGGGCAGGGACATTTACTAGATCAGTTTGATCAAAGCTCTGTCCAACCTGACATTGAATGTTTCTAAGGATGGGGCCATTCCTAGAATGGCATTCAGTGATGTTCATGCATTTTCCTCTAGTTGCACTCCAACAGGCTCGTGTCCTTCTTGTTCTGAGGGTCCCAGAGCTAGATGCTGTATTCCAGATGAGGCAAGAGTGCAGTAAAGTGGCAGAACAACTTCCCTTAACTTGGTTATAATTCCTTTGATATACCTCAGGGTGCGGTTGACATTTTGGCCATTCATGGTTGGCTAATGTTCAGCTTTTTATCCATCAGTACCTCTGTGTCCATCTTGGCAGGGCTGCTCTCAATCCCTTCATCCTCCAGCCTGTACTGATTAATTGTTCAATAAGAGATGCCCTGACCAGTTCAAATTCATATAGTTAAATACAAAGTTACTACTATTATATTAGTGTAATGCTATTCTAATTTGGTAGCTTTTTGGTAAAAAACCCAGTTATCATTGTAAAATGGAAACCTCCTGTGTTATTTAACTCTCTGAAAAAAGTAAAGAAGTGCAATTTGTGGTGAAGTCCAAACTGGCAATTGAGAAGACTAGCAATATAGATGCATGATACTGATTGTAAGTTGTTAATGATGAGCTTCTTACTAGTGAGTGCTTCTTTTAAGTTTATATTGAGCTCATTTTCAAAGGAGCCTTAATTTAAATACAGTTAAATAGATTGCTTTTCTGTTGGATTTTTTGTTAAATATGATACTGAGATGAATTCAACTGTACTTATTGTAGTTGGGAAGAATAGAGTAGAAGAACTCGGAGTAAGTTTGGAACAAGTAAAATACATTAATAAGTGCAAGATGATAACAGTTGCCTTGCTGATTAATCTAATTCTCTGGCAGCTGAGAAGATTCTGTGATTTAAAGCAAGACAGAAACCAAACTCTTTGTCCATGAACGACAGTTAATGACAGTCAATATTCTGCACTAGGGATGATAAGTACTTGACTTATAAGTCATAAGTACATGACTGTGTTTTTTATTCTTTGTTTTCTTAGGAAAATGGGACATTGATGATTGATGAAATGAATGACATCAGAATCATAGGAGCCATTACTGTGGTTATATTGCTGGGTATTTCTGTTGCTGGAATGGAGTGGGAGGCAAAAGTAAGAAACTATCACCTTTTCTTCTATTCCTTGCTTTGTGACTTTATTTTCTACCTCAGCTTTTTGATTTAATATCTTTATTGCACTCAGTATTGCATACATGGTATGTTAGAAGTCAGGTAATTTTTGCGTAGCAGCTCTCTATGTAGCACTAGGATGAGACGATACGGACAGCTCTTCAGTCCTTAGATCCCTTAATTCCACTGAAACTTTAAGCACATATGAGACCATAAAAATACAGCATAATTGCTCTTAGTGGCACTGTCAGATATATTAATGGTATTGCGCTCTTCGGGGTAATCACAATACAAAAAGAAAAGGAAAAAATATTAGCATTAGAATCTTGCTCAGGTGAGTCCTTTGGCTGGAAAGTACAAGGGTGAACCTCCAGCCAGTCTCAATTTTTATAGGTTCTACCTACTTAAATCTAGTGTTCTTACCTTCTCTTCTGGCTTGGTTTTGACTTGGAAGCAGCCAGGGTGAAATGCAGCCACTAGGCCCAGCGTTGAGGAGGGCTGTGAGCATTGGTGGTGATGTCTATGTAGGAGGGAGAACGTACTTTCATTACGTTGTTGTGGGTGTGAAGTCTTAGGTCAACTCTGATTGTGCAAATAAACATATAGAGGTCCTATGATACCTTAATACAGAGGCTGCCATACTGGCTTCCTGCTCTGCATTATTGAACACTATAGCTAGCTCACTGTTTTCTGCACCTGGTAGGCTTTTTCTGAATTTCTCTCCATGGTGTGCTCAAAAATAATTGAGAAAAGCTTCACTTGGTCTCCCTTCCCATTTGGTTCAGAGTAGTTGCTGTTTCCTGCAGTGAGAGGCAGCTGAAGTCTTCTTCATGTAAGTAAGGCAATGAGTTCTTATGCTCCTGCGTCAAGATGATGGTGGTATTGATAACAAAATAAGAAAAGGTTAGATGTAGTAGAAAAAGGAAATTAAAATTAAGTGCATTATTTGGGTCTGGCACAGGCAGAAAATAACTACAGGAATGTACTTTGATGTGTGCTTGTAAACTGAAGATTACCCTTTTGTAAAAAGGGTTTAACTTTCTCAGATAGTCCTTTACTGTCTGTAATTCAATTTGTAATGGTATCTTTATACACCCAGCTTAAAGCTATATTGTCTTCTTAATAGTTCAGTTTTCCCTTGCAATGAAGTAGTTGTTATTATCCCTCTAGCTGCTGTCACTTATATTCACAAAAAACTGTAGCTTGATCAATTCTGTTACAACAGATTGCATAGATTGTTGTTGTTTAATGTTGCTATATCAGACCTGAACTGTGGTATTACTTGAGCATCAACCTCATTGGGAAATTTGTAGCTTTCAAAAATCCTGTGTAATGCAAATATCAAGGCTTGTTCACTTGTTTTCTTCATCACTGAAGATGAGTAGGAATGATGGTAAGTAGCTCAACCTGTCAAACATGCACTTCATTTGGGTTAGCATACAGCTTAGCATAGCAAAACACTAATACTTCTCTCTTGATTTAAGTATCTCTGTCTCCCCCATGACTTAGAGAATGTCTCTGTAACAACGTCTTTGAAGTAGGCATAAAAGTTAAGAGATACTGAGATTTCAGGGAAACCTCCTTAAATAATTTTTCAGAGTTTGTGGTCTTTTGCCACTCAGCTTGTTGTGTTGAAGTCTTAGGAGACCATCTACCCCCTTCCAATGTACATCCATTGTTTCTGATCCTCCCATCAGATATCTTATTAAAAAGTCCTAGGTACTTTCAAGGTCAATCTCTCTTCACAAGCAGCAAGAAATCATTAGACAGCAAGAAATCATTAGACAATACCTGCTTCATCTGCCCTTCTGAGACTCCCCCCTGTAGTAAATGATCCTCGTGGGCTTGAAACGAGTGGATTTGTAGAACTGGATCAATAGTTCTTGCACCATGTTGGTCAGGTCCTGGATGACCTCCTGCCTGTAGAGCAGCTCCTGGGAGGCCTTCTGGCAGGAGGTTTGGACTCGTACCGTGGCACAGTATCTGCTGGGGTGCCCGTCCATGCTCCCCACCACGGCAGCAATGGAGGGCTTCTTCCCATCCCCAGCTGGAGGGTGAGTGACATCTGCTCCCAAAAAGATCACTGGCTGCTGGAACACTGAGGGCCTGTTTAATAAGATTAAGATTTATTAAATAGTATATAATAGCTACAATAATATACAGTGGGGGTGAGGAAGGACAAAAAGTTACAACTANTCAGGTCCTGGATGACCTCCTGCCTGTAGAGCAGCTCCTGGGAGGTCTCCTGGCGGGAGGTTTGGACTCGTACCGTGGCACAGTATCTGCTGGGGTGCCCGTCCATGCTCCCCACCACAGCAGCAATGGAGGGCTTCTTCCCATCCCCAGCTGGAGGGTGAGTGACATCTGCTCCCAAAAAGATCACTGGCTGCTGGAACACTGAGGGCCTGTTTAATAAGATTAAGATTTATTAAATAGTATATAATAGCTACAATAATATACAGTGGGGGTGAGGAAGGACAAAAAGTTACAACTATCTAAACCATTCAACAGAGGATGCCCCCTCTCTGGAGGTGTTCAAGACCAGGCTGGACATGGCACTGAGCAGCCTGATCTAGTGGGAGGTGATCCTGCCTATGGCAGGGGGGTTGGAATTCAATGATCTTTAAGGTCCCTTCCAACCCAAACTATTCTGTGATTCTTTGAGAATTTGAAAGGTATTCTGAAAATGTTCATAGCTTCGAGAAGCTTGAGTTCGTTGTTGGGTAGTTCCACCCATGGCAAGTGATGTTCTTGTGAGGTGATGAAGACTTTGTTTTGTAATAACCAACATTGTCACTGTGCTATTGCATATTAGGCTATTATCCTGGACCTGAAAAAAGCAGACAGACTACAAATAGCTTCCCCATTGGCATACAGTTTTATAAGGAGCCAAGTAATATAAAAAGGTAGCATGGCAGTGTGCTTGCTTATTTAAGTATAAAACTTAAACTGTCTCTCAAAGCCTGGATTTATCTTTACTTGCACTTCTGAGGAATTGGGTGCTTTAAAGTACTTCTTTCAAGTGCAGGGTTTTTTGAAGACTGAGTAAAAATCTGGGTTGTAGTGAAAAAAATCTCAGGGAGATAGAAATTAACAAATAATTGTGGTAATCTGCAATTAAATTTCATAAATATGAGTTAAGAACACAAGAATGTTACAAAGTAGTCTGTTGCATAAAATACCAAACAAAAGCTGTTTGATTTCTGATGTAATAAAATTCTTAGTAAAGTGTCACATAGTAAAATATAAGGCGAGTTATTGCGATCATGGTTAGCAAGGCAATGCTTCTAGCATGCATGTGCATTTAGGTCCTCTGAATTTCTTCATTCTACTCATATCCATTGCTTCTATAAGGCATATGGGGGAAATATTTCCCTTAAATATGTTGCTTTTAGAACTATGACTTTATGGGGTATGGTAATAACAGATCTGCTTTTGAATGAATGTTAAACTTACAAGCTATTCATGTTTCTTTATTAAAATCCTTGAACATATCATATCCAGTTTATCTTACGTATTTGTGGTAGATAAAGTGAGAAGACTGTGCTGAATTTGGAATCCATATAATATTTATGTTTTAAAAACACAACACTGAAGCTTGAACTTGTGAAGAAGAAAAACATATTTCTGTCTAACTGCAATTATTGTATTTCAGGCCCAGATAGTCTTGCTGGTGATCCTTATACTTGCCATTGGAGACTTTGTCATAGGAACATTTATTCCTTTGGATAGCAAGAAGCCTAAAGGTTTCTTTGGTTATAAAGGTATGTTAGAACTGTTAGTAATGTAGAAATATATTTCAAAAGTCCTGTCAATTTAAACATCTGAAATAGCTTACAGTCCTGTTTAACTATAGAGATATTCTTTTTTTCTGATTATTTATTACTTCTGCAAATTTTTCCTTAATGCTGCCAGACTAAAACTTGGTCTTGTCTCCTTAAATATAAATAGCTTTTATAAAAAGAGAACTTGCAGTACCATCCAGCTTTATAAAATTTACTGTAATTTATATTAAGTTTCATGTGTTGATTTTTGAGTATTAATTTTTAATTTTTAATAAGGCCATATAGCTGTGACTTTTTTGTGGAACTAGTAATGGCTAGAATGAGCTAATAGTAGCTTCTATATGAATATTGATAGACAAATCTTTTTTTGCAGCTGAAATATTTATGGAGAATTTTGGGCCAGATTTCCGAGATGATGAAACTTTCTTTTCTGTATTTGCTATTTTCTTCCCTGCTGCAACTGGCATACTTGCTGGTGCAAATATCTCAGGTGATCTTGCGGTAAGTAGGGAATTTGCAGGTCCAGTTCATAAGTAGTAAATGTACATTTGTCTCTATCATCACTGTCAACTGACATTTTTCTTTCAGGATCCTCAGTCAGCTATACCTAAAGGAACATTGTTGGCCATCTTAATTACTACATTGGTTTACACAGGAATTGCAGTATCTGTAGGTAAATATCCTTTCACGTTCATTCAGAGGATGCATTTTGATATGGTGTATGTAATTAATTGTCTAAAGTCATTATTTATTTAAATTTCATGCATGGGGACATAACAGCCAGAGATTTCTAGTTTATATTGTTGGATGTTCAATTTTCAGCTGGTTTTATAATTTCCTACAATGGCTGATATTTTTCTTTACTTAAGAGTGAAGATGACAAAAAACTTTATAGGGATGTTTCCTCATCCTTTACAGTTTTTTGTTTAGCAGAAGGATAATCCCTGTATTAGATAAGGTTGTTGCAAGAAAATACTTTCTCAACAAACACATGTGTTGGTTTGAAGATGGTGGTAGTAAGCTGTTTACATGAAGCTCTGTGGTGGGAATGCATGAGCCACAATTCCCTAGTACAGGGACCTTCATCTGATCAGCCCATTTTAGGAAGCATTGCCATATTCAGAAGCATTTTCTGTTGTTTCATTTTCATATAGAAAGAGGAGAAACAGTTGTAGACTGATCTGAGTCTTGTATAACCCCTCTTTTTCTGGTCTTTCCCATCTCACACTAGTTTGAAATTTTCTGTAGAAGTATTTTGGGGCTTGGTATTCTCCATGAGTTTCACTGTAGAGCACCAAGGATCATCTAGGTTTTTTTCTCATCCTTTAAATGATTCTTTTCCAGTAACTTTGAGAATGTAAGATCGTAATCATATCTTATATAATTCTTGCTTATGACTGGAAATGTTTTTATTCATGTCACATGAATTAATTTCTGTCAAGAGTGATCGGCTCTCCTACATGAAAGACCTTGCCATATCTCATTTGTATGGGTACCACTGATCTTTGCACTTATGATACTTCATTTCCAAATATAACGACTTTGCTAATCAGTCTCTGGCTGACATTGTACAGTAGCTCTGCCAGATAAGCTCTCTGAAGTGAGTGTCTTTTGTGCAGCATAATGACCTACACTTGTTCCCTAGATTGACCCCTTAGACCTCTGCTGTCAAATTTGAATACTGTGGAACTTGAACCCACATGAGATAAAACACCTCATTGCTATTCATTTGTTAATGGAAAACTTGGATTATGCTTTTCAAAAAACTTAATTTTTGGGATTTTGAAAGGAATGGTTGGCAAAAACATGAAATTGTTTGAGCTTCAGAAATACCGTGCTTTAGCTGTATGCTGTAACTTACACTCTGAATTCTGCTAGATAGAAAAGGCCAGTACTATCTGAAGTCAGAGGTGATCACATAGAGTGATTTTAGGCTTTTCTGAGACATTGGATCAAGAACAGGACAAATACGAATGGTTCTATTCTTTTCCTCACTGTTCCTACAGTAGTGACAAGCAAGTTACTAAAACTTCAAAGGGGCTAGTTAATGGCACTGTGTGGTCATGTGGAGAAGATGATCTTTTGAGTTTAGTTCTGTGTTTGCATGGTCTCTAGAGAGAGAGTTAAGAAACTGAGAAAGCTTAGAAAGGAAATTTGCTAGTCTTACTGCTAGAGCTAAGCAGCCTATTTCTAAAAGATAACAGTTTGGAAGAAGAAATATGCAGTTTTACATTTTAGCAAAGGATTAATTCATGTTTGCAGGTGGCAGAATCACTATGGCAAATATCTGCATAGTGGAAGAGAAGATACTTTTTCGCATACATATCTTACAATCCCAGAAACAGAGCAACAAAAAAACCAATGGGCCCCTCCACATCTTTGTAGTGTTAAGTAATACTTAGTCTGTTCTGGTTTATTTTGTCTTTTATGAGAGAAAAAAACTTTGTAGGATAAGAGATTTTCAGTATTTTAGTATTTTTTAGTTTCTGTTATTACTTACGGGCTGAAATGTTGTCTTTTGCGTTTTTAGACTAGTGAAATTATAAATAATCATAGATTAATTGAAAAAAGCAGTTTAGGTGATAATTATAAAAATGTGGCTGGAATGGACTTTGTTTTTCACTAAGAAACCAATTTTTGCAGCACCACAGTCACATAGGAGGTAGCTTGTTTAAGCATTGGAAAATGTCTTGTGACATTCTTTCATGTCAAGCTACTTAGGTTTCTTTGAATGCCTGAGCCATATTGACTTGAAAAGAAATAACTGCAGTGTATTTCCACCTTTCTGCATATATTTATACACACACACTAGAAATGCATTCCTCTAGAAAAACTGATGAGAAACTGATAGTGCATAATACTAACAACAATTAAAGACCTACACAGAAACTCATGATTTAGAGAAATAATACCGTGAGCTAAAACTGTGCTGTCAGACTTCTGGAATTCTAGTAACATTGTTCTTACCTTTATTGTTTCATAGTTTTAAACTTGACTTTTCTCATTAGACCCAGATGTAGGTCATCTCAGGCAAGAGAGCAGTTAGTTCGCTCATTTGTACTTGTTCTTCATAGTGAGAAGTGCTAATACTGAAATGTATTAAAAACGTAAATGCCATATTTTAATGTTGCTGTGTGAGAGGATCTGCATATAAAAAGAAAATTGAACTTGATACATGTAATTAAAGTCCCGCTTCAGTCTGTTGATGCCTTTATGTTTTTTTTTGTGATTGTGTCCACTCTAGGTTCCTGTGTTGTTCGGGATGCTACAGGAAATGTTAATAACACCATTGTTACAGAGCTGACAAATTGCACTACTGCTGCTTGCAAATTAAACTATGATTTCTCATCCTGTCAGACAGGGTGTCATTATGGGCTGATGAACAATTTCCAGGTATAAAACTTTCTCCTAAATTTGTTTATTGGCCTTTGTGTTAATTCTTTTCTGAATCACATATTAAAAAAAAAAAAAAAGGCTATTAATGTCCATAAATGTGAAGTTTATCTGGAATAGTGGACTGGTACAGTAGTTAGAACGTAGAAAAACAATGTTTTTCTTTTTGGTGTTTACACACAGGTAGTATAAATATTTAGTCATCTGTGTAAACTTCTAAAATTAGTTGGTAGAACTGCAATTTTTTTTCTTTAGATAACAATATCTTCATTCAGTGATGTGGATAGATGTATTTGTTCAGTAGTGGCACATAGTAATCATAGGTAGCCTCTGTCAATAATTTGTTCCTTAATTTGTTAAGTTTCTTAGAAAATACACTGACTTTTAAGGAAAGTTTTGTATATTCTCTTTGATTAGGCTCTGTGAGAATTCACATTCTTATAATGTTGATGTATTTAAAAATACTCTGGAACTCATGAGGTAATTCATAGTTTTCAGCTTGTACTTCACAGGTGATTGGGATGTCCATTATATCTTGGTAGGAGTTCTGAAGAAACCAAGCAAACCATACGTATTGCTGATTAACTTGCTTTTTGGTAGTCCATTTTTGTTTTAAATTTTTCTGGTAGAGATTAAACTGAAATCCACTGATGAAAAAGATGTTTGGCTTGTGGGCTTTGAAGTTTATGTGGTATAGATAATGCTCATATATTATGCTAACAGCCTTACCTGCAAGACTGGGTGGAGGAGAGATTTTGTGCATGCTGAAATAATGCTGCTGTATAGAGCGTTTACTAGAGAAATAAATGTATTTTATACTGGAATAATTTGAACATCTATATGGTGTTACCTTTTCCTGCTTTAGAGGTGGTCTATGTTTAGAAACCCTGTGCTTGTGGGAATAGTTACTGTGCAAAATATGATTTTCTTCGTTTGTTCAAGCTCAGAACCCTGCGTATTATCAAATGTACTGCTGAGAATAGACTAGAACTAGTTTTGTCTAAGTGTATCTTTTCTCTTAAAGTCCTCACTTCAGTAAGCTTAATAACGATAAATTTGCTTGTACTTTTAATGAGTTAATCAATAATGTTCCAGTTTCTTCTTATTTGGTCTGAAGAGTACTTCTAGATCTCAGATCATTCTTGCATCTCTTTCAAAAAAGTAATGTGTTCTCAATAGGAAAAGTAATTTTCAAGGCCAGGGACTGTCTATGTCTAGAGTGCCTCTAGACCCCTTCTTTTTTGTTGGGGTTTTGAAAACACTCTCATGGAGGCTGCACAGCATATCCCTGGGCAACTTACTGCATTGCTTAGCCCCTTCCTCCATTGATTTTTGTTATTCTAATGCCTTAGTTGGACTTATATTTGCTGGTTTGTTGTTTTTTTTTTTTGCTTATCCTCACAGCTTTTGCTGTGTACCTCTCATTTTGAGATCCTGACTTTGACTTCAGTAGATGTCAGAAGGCAGTTGTATTCATGAGAGGCTGCCTGACTGGTGTCTGTTTTCTAACTGAACTGTCCTCATCTTAGTAGCTCCAGTTGGTAGCTGTAAGGAGCAAGATTTATTTTTTTTTCTTAGACACAAGTCACAGTATATGAGGGTGACATCCAAGTGCATGTAAATCTCAAACTCTTCATGCAAAAGCACAACGTTTTTCTGTAGGTTAAATAACTGAGAGGGAAACGAATCCCTGAAAGACTGTTGTATTTGTCTTGCAGGTTGAAAGCATGCAGATTCTGAGGTTGAAACTGCCAGTTTGCTCATGTGCATAGCCTTGTGACTTGATTGGCTTGGTACACTTTGTACTGCATTCAGTTCTTTTGAAAAGAAAATTGAAGTTAGAAATGAAGCAGGACACATGCATACTCTTTCATTTTGTGATCATGAGGTTTCTTTAGGTTTGATGGCATGTATTAGGAGGTTGGGAAGAAGGGATATTTAACACCATATCATACTGGTTCTGCTGGAACTGGTTCCCTGTTTTGTTACCCTAACTTAGAAGCAGCTTACTGATGTTTCTTGTTAAAAACCTTAGTGGTAATTTACTAGCTTTTAAAATGGACAGACATTAATTACATACTTTTTACTGGGATTTCTTTCAAATCTATAAAATAGTTCTAATATTCAAAAATGGTGTAAAGAAACAAAGCATAGGAAAAGAATATAAAATCTGAGCAGACAGCAAGAACCAAATTGCAAGAAGCTGATGCAACTGCAGTAAAATGAATTGGCTGAACAAGAAGTGAAACCTAATGGAGGAAAAAGCTAAGGTTTTTTAATCATTAGTTTAGCCCTGTGAGCCTTCATAGGCTGTACAGAACTTCATCAGTCACCTTTGCATTATTTCTGAGAGCATGTCGTGCCTACTAAGTTTGCTTTAGACCACTAGGTTTTACAACTTCAGGCAACAGTAATGTAAAAATTGGATACTTATCATATTCTTTCCTGCCTTCCTACAGTTCCTTTCTATATTCTGTATTTGAGTTGCTAACATGAGATAGGCAAATAATTAATTCAAATGGCGCTGAACTTCATTCTGCTTGATAGGAGGTATGCTGGTTCTGGTCCATTGACTGAGAAAATAAGTTTTCTCAAGATGGTATCAAATTCTTAAACACTGGCTGTCTTAACTTTTGTTTGTTAAAGAAAAGTACTCTATTAAAGTATGATTTAAAAATATGGTAGTTTCATATCTTAACTCACCTGACACAGATGAAGCTGAATATAATTACGATTAGTAATCAGTAGAGTAGTGGAGTCTTTAGGCTACATGGCAATTAGAAACTGCTTTGGTTCTCATTTGGGATTTAAATTTTTTTTTAATACCTTACAGACATTGTTCTTTTACACTTAGCTTACTGACAATTTACCATTTTCTCAGTCATCCAGTGTACCACATATGGGGAAACAGGCCTAAATTATAGTGATGGAGATGCTGGGAAAGACAATTAGATCACTCAAGATATTCCTTGATTTCTATTCTGTCGCTTGGGCTTTGTGAGACCATGTTAATGAGACATATGCTGGTCAAAAAACATAATAAATTACAATGTATTTTTCTTCCCTGACTTATTTTTAATCCTCTTGTGAGCCTGTGGAGACTTCCTCCATTGCTCAAGGAGTTCAGGAATGCTGGATATTCTTCAGGAAGGAAATCTTACATTGTCTGTGCCTGTGAGCTGTAAGACAAGCTGGCAGGGAAGGACCCTGACCTGTCTGAACTTAAGAGTTTTGGTTGGAGCTTGGGGACAAAAGGAATTTTGCAGCCACTCAGGAAGACTACGAAGATTTTATGAAGCTGTGGAGGTAGAAAATTAGAGGGGCCAAAATCCAACTAGACTATATATTGAGTGAAAAGCCACCAACTGTTGTTCTGAAATTAGAATCCATTTATATTCCCTCGTTTGTCCTTAGTTTATTCATTGATATAATAGCATGATCCTCAAAACAGTCTTTAAGTTGAGACTATGTAGGTTTTTTTTGGGTTTTTTGTGACCTGTAGTTTGTTGCCATCCTTTTATGTAGTACACTTTTTCATGGTCTTTAAAAAAAAACACCTCATTTTGCTTCCAGGTAATGAGCATGGTATCAGGATTTGCACCGCTGATTTCTGCAGGTATTTTTTCAGCCACTCTGTCTTCTGCATTAGCATCTCTTGTGAGTGCACCTAAGATCTTCCAGGTAAGGACAGGAACCAAACCCATAATCTTTATACGAATAATTTCAGTCCAGTTTTGAACCAGAATTTTTGAAAAGTGACTCTTAACACACTGCCATGTTTCGTACTACTTAAAATCAGTAGACCTAATTTTTAGAATGGGAAAACACTATTATGTTACTGTTCCTAGACACAGCTAGACTGTAATATGTTCCGAAGCTCATGGTGGTTAGTTCTTAGATCAGTTATTGTATAACTAATGTAGGAATCTAGAAATTCCTTGAAATGTTTTTTTGTTGTACATAGCACTCCACATAACAGTGGATACATACATACATACATACAGAGAAAACAGATTTCTTCATCTCTCAAAGTTAGAATAAGACAGCACAAAGTAGAACCTGCATCTCTGGAATCTTGCCCTCGGAGGATACATTATCAAAATAATTGTACCAGTTCTTGCATAAGTGATTTATATGGATTTTTTTGTTGCTCCTGACTGTATTCTGTTTTACCTTCTTTTTTAATCATTTGATATAATAATCTGTTTTACAAGTTTTCCTAATGTGCTCTAATGACCTTCTTTCCCAAAAGTTCGGTACATAGTCAAACATAGAAGAGGTTTTGTTGTATAGTGAAAGCACAAATGCAGAGAACTATTGTATACATTGGGCAAACTTTGTTGAGTAAACGTAGTCTGTAAAGGAAGACTCTGATTGTAAGGCACTAATCAATTGTAAAACATGTTCTTACAAATAGAAATTACTGAAGGGTAGAGTATTAGAAATGTAAAACAAGATATAACGATAATTGAAAAATAGAATTAGCACATGCTGGGTATAAACTTTATTCTTTCAGGAAAATAATATCCTGTAGGATATAGCATTTGTAAGCATTAGGAAGAACATACTTTAATCTAAGTGTGTGCTGATACTTGTTTTTTTCCCCTTAGGCTTTGTGCAAGGACAACATTTACCCAGCATTTCAGATGTTTGCTAAAGGCTATGGGAAGAACAATGAACCACTGAGAGGCTATCTTCTAACATTTTTAATTGCTCTTGGATTCATACTAATTGGTTAGTTTGATATTATAATAAATTTCACTGTATTTTCATCCTTTACAAAACATTCTATTCCATATTCCAACTTGATGTCAGTGTCCTAGAAGTCTAATGCACAGCTGAATTCTGTGTTGGCATTTGAAATTTTTATTTTGAGGATTCATTTCTCCTGTCCTAGAGATAGAATTCTACCTACAACTGCAATAAATTTGAATTGAACAGTAGCAGTACTGCTCTTTTCTTAGCATCTGCAGGTTAGATATCACCAATCAATAAAAATACATCTCTTGGCTGAGGTAGGGAGATTTAAGGTCTTAAAAATATGAAAGTTTATTTTGGATTTTTAATAATTAAAACCAAGTTCTGTAAATGACAAGCTTGCATGAACAAGACTTCTTAAAGTGTTGTTTTTCTGTATTTTTCTGTTAAGTTAGAAACAGTAGATGAGCACTGATGCTGCTATTGCAAAATGTAGTCTAGGTAAAATTACATGTGTTCTGTGTAGATGGCAAACTAATTGTGCTCTGTCCACCCATAAGTCGTGTACCAGTGCTTTTAAACTACTTTTGCCAGTTTGCTTTTTCATGCGTCCCCCCAAGTCTGCTTAAGGCACAGGTATACACCTATTATGTCCATACTGCAGCATGCTGACTGGAATCTTGATTACAACAGGTAGAAACTTGCAGACTAACATAACACATCCTGTATTTTCATGGCTTTTTTTTTGATGACGAGAGTACACATCTTAATGTTTTTTACCATACTGCCTCAAGGAAAGATTCCTCCATCTCTTTCACAAATGAAGGTGTGCTCATCACGGTTGTGATGGTATTGGTTTATGGTAATGCACTATACTGGTACCATTAATGCAACTTTTCATTTTAAGTGCAGACAAGTGAACATGTTACATTGCTTACACTAACTTTGTCTGCTACTGTCTTTCACCATAGCTGTTTCTTAAAAATTAATAGTGCCTTGTTCTTTGCTGTTTGAGAATTGAGTGATACAGCAGATGTAGTAGAGCTCTGTCTGTAAGTAGTTTCTGACATTTTTCTGAACCCAGTGTATTGATGCACTGATGTTTGATCAAACTATGGTAGGAAAAAAAATTTTCTCAATGAAATAAATTGAGAAAGTATATAGTGCTTCAGTAGTGGCAGTCTTAGAATGTTTGTTAGTGTAGAAAAAAGTATTCATATTTTTAAAATTGAAAATTATGATTCCTAGCTCTTGCAAGATAGCTGAGTAAATAAAAGACAGTTAAGATAATGTATTTGTTGAACAAAAGGGATAATTAAGGAAATAAGGTTGTAGCGTATTTTTTGCTCTAGAATTTACCAAGAGTTGGATGATACCTTTCTTAGCAGGATGCTTTGTTTTTTGTTTTACAGCTGAACTGAACGTCATTGCTCCAATTATTTCCAATTTCTTCTTGGCCTCATATGCCTTGATAAATTTCTCTGTATTCCATGCTTCTCTTGCAAAATCTCCAGGTAGGAACTACATTCTGGGGGCAAGAGTTCGGTTGAAATTTGTTTATGTGTAAGTACAGTTTAAGAGGTATCAGTATAAAGTGATGTTTAGTTTAATTTAGTTATAAATATCTTTGACTGTTGAGGGGCATCTGAATTACAAGTGTAATTTGCTGTGTAGGAGGGTCTCCTGAAAGTTCAAGGACTGAATGATCCAGTAGAACTTGGGAGTTGCTAATTTTGTCATCTTTGCTGAAGGGACTCACAATAATTCTGTGTTAATTGAGAAAATCTTGGAAGAAACCTTTTTTGCTAATTCAGTATCTGGCATTTAAGAAACTACCCTTTTGCCTTGTTTGTTATTTTTCTTCCTGGCCTGAAGAAACTGGAATTGCAGATGGCATTGCCACATGATAAAAACATGGCCTTTGGTGGAGGAGGCTAGCTGTAGGAGTAAGCCAGAAGCCAAGTGATGCAGTCCACTGTGCTGCAATATAGTGGACTATGCAGTAGTCCACTGTACATTTGTACTGAAATAATGTTCTTAATAGTTTCTTAAGTAGCTGTACTAGTATGATTTTTCCAGAGCATCTGCACAACTGCTTACACAAGAGTTATATGAGAAAAGAAGGCTGTAGGGAGACCTCATAGCAGCCTACCAGTACCTGAAGTGGGCCTACAGGAAAACTGGGGAGGGACTATTCTTCTCATATAGTGACAAGACCAAGGGGCAATTGTTTTAAGCCACAGCTGGTAGGATTAGATTAGACATTAGAAATTCTTCACCAGTGAGACAGTGGAACAGGTTTCCCAGAGAGGTGGTGGAAGCCCTATCCCTGGAGACATTCAAGGCCAGGCTTCATGAGGGTCAGAGTGGCCTGATGTAGTGCAGGATGTACCTTCCTGCTGCAGAGGGGTTGGACTAGATGACGTTTGAATTTCCCTTCCAACTCTATGATTCTATGGACCTAAGAAAGCAAGCTGCTCACTTCCTGCAAGCGCTGAGGTGATGCATCCCATATAAGAGAGAGCTGGGGAAAAATATCACAAGGTTTTCATGGATGAACAGGGAGCATCTGGAGAAACTTGGAAAAACAGGAAAACTGTGGAGGATGGAAGCAAGGACAGGGAAGAATATGGACAAATTGTCTGAGCAGCCAAAGATTTGGTTAGGAAAGCTAAAGCCAAGATGGAATTAAATCCCACCAAGGAGATAAGGGTAACAAGAAGATATTTCTGTAGGGTTGTCAGTAACAAAAGGGCAAGTAAAAAAATACGGAACTTTTCCAGCAGACCCAGTCGCAAATATTCACAAGGCTAACATATTCAATGACCTTTTAGCCACAGTCTTCACCTGGAAGTGCTCTGACCTCATTGCTGAAGTCTGAGAAGGCGAAGGCAGGGACTGTGAGAAGGAAGCAGCACCCACTGTAGGATTAGACCAGGTTTGAGATGATCTGAGGAGCCTGAAGGTACGCAAGTACATGGTACCTGATGAGATACATCCCTGAGTCTCAAGGGAACTCTTAAACCATTATCCATCATATTCAAGAAGTCATGGCTGTCTAGTGGAGTTCCTGCTGACTGGAGAAGTAAAAACTTGACCTCTATTACAAAGGAAAGAACTACAGGCCTTAGGTTCTCAATTCTGTGCCCAGCAATATCTTGGAGCAGATTCTTTTGGAAACTGCACTAAGGCACATGGAAAATAAAGAGGTGACTGATGACAGCAAAATCTACCTCACAAATTTGTTGTATTTCTACAACACACCATTTGTAGAGGTGACATCAGGACTTGTGCAAAGCATTTAATGCTGTTCCACGTCCCATTCTGGTTTCTAAATTGAAGAAGAGTCATGAATGCGATTCATGGACCACTCAGTGGCTAGGGAACTGGCTGGATTACCACATTTGTAGTCATGTAGTCAGTAGCTCGATGACCAAATGGACACCAGTAACAAGTGGTATTCCTCAATTCTGGGACAGATGCTTTTTAAAATCTTTGTTGGTATCATCGACAATGGGATTGAATGCAAGCTCACCAAGTTTGTTGATGACACCATGCTGTGTAGTGCCATTAACACATTGTAGGGAAGGGTGCCGTCAACATGGAACTAAGAGGTGAGTCCATGTGAACCTCATTATGGTTCACCAAGACCAAGTACAGGTTTCTGCATGTGAGTCAAGGCAATTCTGAGTACAAATACAGGCTGGGTAGAGAATGAACTGAGAGCGGATCTGAGGAGGATTTGAGGGTGTTGGTGGATCAGAAATGCAACATGAACCTGTGCATTCACAGCCCCTAAAGCCAACACCGTATCAAAAGAAGTATGGGCTGTATCAAAGGAAGTGTGGCCAGTGGATCAAGCAAGGTGATTCTGCCACTATATTTTACTCTCATGAAACTACCCACCTGGAGTACTGTGTATAGCTCTGGGGCCTACAACACAAGAAGCACCGAGACATTTTGCAACAAGTCTGCAAGGGGTCCATGAGTATCAGCAGAGGGCTGGAGCGCTTCTATGAAGACAGACTAAGACTATCAGCTTTGTGCAGCCTGGAGAAGAATGGTGTCTGCAAAGATGGTATTGCAGCCTTGCAGTAAGGAGGCATACAGGAGAAATGAGAAGGGACTCTTATCAGGGCATGTTAGTGATATGATGTGGGGCAGTGGTTTAGATTAGGTTAATGATTCAGATTAGGTATTAGGAAGAAATTCTTTACTTTGAGGGTGGTGAGACACTGAAACAGATTACTCAAAGATGTGGATGCGCCATCCCTGAAAGTGTTCAAGGCTTTTAGCAACCTGGTCTGGTCAAGGATCCCTACCCATGGCAAGAGTGTTGGTACTAGATGATTTTAAAAGTCTCTTGCAACTGTAACCACTCTAGGATGTGAAACAGTTCAGTGTTTTGACATATGAAAGTTCTGCTTGGATACATCTGCCCTTTTACTTTTCATGTAGCAAAAATTTCTGTCCAAATAGTAAAAATACATTGAGAGAGCAAGTCATGAGCTGATGATTCATGTTGTACTACTTTTCAAAGCAAAAATTGTTGGGAGAGCTACTGCCAGGTGTTCCTGAGTCAGTATACATACTGGCAAAGCATCTTCAAATTTTCCTTTTGAGATCATAGAATCATAGAGTCATAGAATAGTTTGGGTTGGAAGGGACCTCAAAGATCGAGTTCCAACACCCCTGCTATAGGCAGGGACACCTCCCACTAGATCAGGCTGCCCAGTGCCCTGTCTAGCCTAGTCTTGAACACCTCCAGAGAGGGGGCATCCACAACCTCTCTGGGCAACCTGTTCCAGTCTGTCACCACCCTCACTGTAAAGAATTTCTTATGTCAAGTCTAAACCTACCCTCCTCCAATTTCCATCCATTGTTTCTAGTCTTCCCATCCGATATTATGTTAAAAATTCCTCAAGCCCACCTCTCAAGCCTGTCAAGGTCCCTCTGGATGGCATCCCTTCCTTCAGGTGTATCAACTGCACCACACAGCTTGGTGTCATCTGCAAACTTGCTGAGGGTGCACTCAATCCCACTGTCCATATCTCCTACAAAGATGTTAAATAGCACTGGTCCCAGTACTGATCCTCGAGGAACACCACTCGTCACTGGTTTCCACTTGGACAATGAGCCATTGACTGCAACTCTTTGAGTTCAACCATTCAGCCAGCTCCTTATCCAGCGAGTGGTCCATCCATCAAACCCATTCTTTTCCAGTTTGGTGACCAGGATGTCATGCGGGACAGTGTCAAATGCCTTGCACAAGTCCAGGTAGATGATGTGAGTTGCCCTTTGTCCACCGATGATGTTACTCCATCATAGAAGGTCACCAAATTGGTCAGGCATGATGTGTTTTTATACATTATAATTAGGAACATTTGCATGCCTTCCTTAAATAAGCAAATTCATTTGAAAGTTGTTGGAAAATTTGAAAGCTTAATTTTGCTAAAATTACTATTTCGTTCATTCGTGAAACTGACACACATTCTAATGAAACACGATGCAGAACACTAGGGAAGGAAATGAAGAATAGTGCCTTCCTTCTCTTTGAGTAGTGATTATTTAATTCATCCCCTGCTTTCCTATCTCTAAATTATGTTTTGAGTAGGTTGGCGTCCTGCTTTCAAATACTACAATATGTGGATTTCTCTTGTTGGAGCTATTCTATGCTGCATTGTGATGTTTGTCATTAATTGGTGGGCAGCACTTCTAACTTATGTCATAGTCCTTGGACTTTACATTTACGTCACTTACAAGAAGCCAGGTATGTACTGTGGTTTCTTTTCATTGTTGTGGGGGTAAGACCTATGTAAAAGAGGGGAAGTGATGCCTTTTAGAAAAGAGAAAGATGACTTTTGTTTTGCTGTCTATTTCACTCTTCTATTTCAGAGTTTTTAGTAGTAATGAAATGTAATTATGCTTGTATAATCATGCCTGTTGTCCCTCTTCCCAAATTACTTAGATGCATACCTTGTGCTTAGACATAAACATTGGAAAAAAAAATCAGAGGTCAACTGTGAAGAGCTAGAATTGCATTAGCAAAGGTGCTATGAAAGCATGTTTGTATAGGACGTGAAAGGATGCTCCTTTTAGCTTTTTAAAGTGAAAAAGGATATAGGTGATGGTTGTTCTGTCATTAGACCATTCCTGTAATGAACACACTTCTGTAGTGAACACTCCTGAAGTTTACACATTTCTTTTCTCCTTTTTGAAAGACCACTAAGTTCAAGATGGAGCAGAACTGAACAAAAAAAAAATCTGAAGTTGAAAACAAGAAAAACTCTATGCCCTGAGCTGTGAATATATTGGACAGTATATTAATTGTGACTATCAAAAGATGTGTATGGATCCCAGAGGATATTGTGATTTTCCCTTCCTTTTAGATTATTACTTTTATAAGGACATGAAACTGCTTAATTTTAGTGTTTTTCACTGAATGTTTCAAGATGTAGCGTAAAGCTTTTATGTTTTCAGTTGGTATCTAAGATGCATTTTGTGATTGTATAGTGTTACAATGAACAACTTTGAATAAAATACTGGAACTTCAAATATTTCAACAGATGTGAACTGGGGATCATCAACGCAAGCTTTGACTTACTTGAATGCACTACAGCATTCTATTCGTCTCTCAGGAGTGGAAGATCATGTGAAAAACTTCAGGTAACACTTGATCCTAAAGACATAAGAAATCTCAATTCTATCTATTCAGTCATACTGTCATGGTATTTGCTGTCATGGTTTCCACTAAAGGTCTGTTCAGCTTATATGGGTTATGACAACTCTGAACTTCACCCCTCTGGACATACTTACATTAGAATTTTATTTCTAATAAGACTGCATCTTAGAAGCCAATCTGTGGACGATGCCTGTCTATTGTTAAGATGCCTCATGCTTTGCACCATGAACTGCAAATACCATTCCTCTTTGAAACTGTGTTGGAAGATGTTCTATTAGGTGCTAATGAGCATTCATTGACCATGCTTGGGATAAAGCCAATCCAACCTAAAATCTTCTAAAACTTACTAGAAAGTTGTCTAGAATATCTTCCTTGCAGTTCTCTACTTACTGTGAGTAATTTTAACCAAGCATAATGATTCCATTTATTCTGTTGAGCTCAGAAAAATCTAAGATAGAAACTGCCAGGGAATGTGACTTAGCAGTGGATGGAAAAATTAATCCCTCTGATCTAGCCTTGTATAAAATCTGTGTCTGTTTTTAGATTTTTCATATTCAAATTTTCATATTTAGTGGGATTATGAAGTTCAAACTGATTAATCATAGATTTCCTGACAGTTGTGGAAAAAATTACCTTTATGTAGTTTAAGACAGCCTTGTAAAAGGTGATTACATTACTGTCTCTGCACTGATTATTATGATTTTATTGACTGTATTTGGAAGAAACTTAATATAAAACCCCCCACAACTCCAGATAAAATAAATTCTAGCTTTTTAATTTCTCTTCCTCTGTTCACAAATCTAGACCTCAGTGCTTAATTATGACAGGACCTCCAAATGCTCGTCCGGCTTTGCTTCACCTTGTTCATGCTTTCACCAAGAATGTAGGCTTGATGATTTGTGGCCATGTACATATGGTAAGTGTATTCTATCTTAACTTTAAAGTTACCTGTTTTTTTTTTATTCGGGTTTTTTTTTTCTTTTAGTTTATTTGCTTTTTGTTTGTTATTTTTTTATGTAGAACTTTTTTGGTTTGCTTTAATTGAAAGCATTACAAGATAAAGAGAAGTGTCAAAAAATATTACTGATTGGATGCACTCAGATATGGATTAGTACTATTACAGTTAGGTATACTGCAGGAGAAACTGCAATATTAGTATTTCTCATCATTTGATACTTAAGCTGAGGAGGCTTTGTAGGAGTAAAGTAAACCTGGCACTGGAGCCTAGGTCAGTTTCTGTATTTGTATCATACTCTCTTGTACTCATTTTCCTGTTTTGGACAGAGCAGATGATCAAAAATAAGCACAATGTATAGCTTACCATATTTTGTTAGGGTTTCAAAGAGATTGATTCGTGTGTAGATTTCTTAGTTAGCCTGGTCTAAAGAAGAGAACTGCTGAGATTGTCTCCTTACAGAATAGCTCTCACACAGTCATGCTCCCCCCAGAACACTACCTTATTTCCTGATAAAAAATAGGCAAAGTTAGTGAAATCAGTCAATCTGAGCAGAAAAGGGATGGGAATGGAAAATCTTGTTCACATTACTGTTTCACTTGCCAGTGAACTGAATCTGGTAAATGAAGAAATAAAAACTACTTCAAAGGTTAAGAGCAATATTAAACTACCAGCTAAACTGGTAAACCTCCTTGATAAGTAAATTCAGTATCAGTTTAGCTGCCTATTTTTTATCAGGAGATAAGGTAGTGTTTTTTCGGGGGCTTGAATGTGTGAGGGCTATTCTGTAAGGATGCAATTTCAGCAGTTCTCTTTTTTTTTTTTCCGAAATAGTACCTTCTATAGACATTTTAGGGTAGGAGAAAAGGAAACAAGTTTCATCTAACTATCCTTCAGAATAATTTCCTGAGTTGTCTTAACTCTGCTATAAGGTAGCTGTCACGCTCTGATCTGTACCAAAACATCAGTTAGCTACAGAGAGAATGCTACATCTCTGATAAGCATCACTGAATGTGTTTTAGGATATTAGGCTTGTGTAGTTAGGTTCATATTTTAAGATCAGACATTTTCTGTCACATAACTAAGAGTATCGAAGGAGTTTAAATACAAATATGCTTAAATTTACCACACTTAACAGATTTTACTTAATTCTGCTGTAATGAACAAATAGGAGCAAATCGAGTTAAGGCAATCCATATAACATATTTCATTACCCAAATATTGTCTGTTTCTATTTTCAAATAATGTAGTTCTCTTAATTCTTGTCTATACCAACTTGAATTTTCAGAGAATATAAAGTATAGAAACTGAGTAGTACTAGAGAAGGTATCAAAGATGAAATTACAGCCTCACAAAAATAGATCTGTATGCAAAAGAGAAAAGTAGTTTCATCCTTGTAGGAAAGCAATTTTGATTAGAGATTTTCTGGGAGCTTATCTTATTAAAATTGATTGAAAAAAATATTCCCTAAAAAATCCAAACTAAAATAAAGCCTAATACTAAGTCACGCTCACATCTGTATATGCTTTATCACAAAACTCATTTATTTTAAAACTCTTTGACTTACTCTTCCTAAATGAAGATAATCTGATCCACTCTTCACTTATTATGGCTGATGTTTTGCTGGTTGGGTGTTTTTTTGATCTTGTGAAGCATGTTTTGAGGTTCTTCAAGCTTCAATTGGATGCTAGCAGGAGAATCAACAAAATCAAGTAAAAGGGGGGAGGGTCTGTTACTACTCCCTCATAGTTCTTGTATTCTTGTTCCCACTCCTCTTCTTGTTTCCTTATTCTGAAAGGGTCCTCGGAGGCAAGCTATGAAGGAACTGTCAACTGATTTGGCTAAATACCAACGGTGGCTAATCAAAAACAAGATGAAGGCTTTCTATGCACCAGTGCATGCAGAGGACTTGAGGGATGGAGGACAATATTTAATGCAGGTATGCTGCTACCTTAGATTTTAGTTTCTTTTATGAAAATGGTAAGTATGAACATCGAAACTGGAAGTATTGTTATACTTTCAATTAATTTCCTTTTGCAGAGTTATCATAAAGCTTTTATGAAAAAGACTGTTCTCTGCTTAGGAAATTAGAGACCCTTTAGTTAGAATAATGTGCAATTTATTATTTTTTTTCTTCTTAGGCTGCTGGTCTGGGTAGAATGAGACCTAATACACTTGTTGTTGGATTTAAGAAAAACTGGAGACAAAGTGACATGAGAGATGTTGAAACCTATATCAATTTATTCCAGTAAGTAGAAAATGCAGAAGTGCAGCTCTTCTGATTTGGTTCAGTCTGTTTGGTAACATGTCAAGGGAGATATTAGTTCCATGAACTCTCTTTGAGGTAGACTGAGATTCTCCATATTGCTTATCTAGCAGCGTTCAATACCTTGGGTTTTCTTCTGGTGGGGAAATTGCTAAACAATTCTTTGTAGCTAATAACATAACTTTTTTAGAGATGGAACAAGGGTCTCATGTGCCACTCTGCTGAATTCTTTAGCACATATATTTTGCTTACCTTGGGTGCCAGTGCTGCATATCTGGTAATATAGTAGCCGAAAAGATGAGGAAAAAGAAATTGCAGTGTAATAATACAGTACTGAAAGGCATACCAGTTCTGGTTCAAATACCTAGTAGAATAATTTGTGCTGCAAGTAATTAAGAAAAATTGCACTTATATATCTTAACCCTCTTTCTTCATTTGTAATTTACAATTCTCATTTACTCCATTTTTAAGAAAGTTTGGAAGATTACTGGCAGAAATTAGGAGAGGAAAAAATCATACTGTCCCATTCTTTCTCCCACTTCCTTAAGAAGAAAGCAGGAGTCCCAGATGCAGTGCAAAATAAGGAAACCTGTTGTTTTGTTCTTGGTTTTTCTTTTATCCTATTTTATTTTGGGATGGCTTGTGCTGGAAGATCTGTCAAGGCCAACAAGTCATGTGTTTCTCACATATCAAAAGAGAAACAACTGGAGGTAATAATTAAAGGTCTGGCATATTTCTGGAAAATCTCTGGTAAATGGAGAGTTTCTGAAGCACGCAATAGAAACATGTCTAATATATACATATTAGCAAATTAAATAATTAATTTAAAGCATTCACTAATAAAAAATAATTCTTAAGTCAACCTCCATTTTTCTTGATTACAGATATTCAAAGTTGCTACTTTGAATATTTCTAATCACATCTCACTACTTGTGAAGCATTTCATTAGTGAAATCTTGAGAAATTTTTGTCTGTGGAAATGACATAGGAGGGAGCCCTCTGATTTATGGTTGTTTTTAATTACATACTTGTTTCTAAATGACTAATGATTAATGGCTAATGCAAACTGTATCCTATGTTTAAGTCCATTTTTACCTGTTCTGTATCTTGGGAGGGTTGTCCTTCATTTTACTGCCCTTCTACTCAGCCATGTATTCAAGTTGTTTTGCTTGTTTCTACAATAATGTTTTTCATCTTCATATAATGAGAATAGGCACATTGTAAGTAACGTTAATACCCAAATGTTTTGGAAAGACACCAGAAATTTCTGGATTTTAGGTCAAGGAGATCTATTCAACGTAAATCCCTGTATTGATATGAGATATAAAAAATTAGATTTCTCCTTGTCATGTGTGTAGAACTTGATTGCTCTGTTTATGTACTTAATCTCTTTATGTAGGGGTGAGAGAGAGGAGACAGATGCCCATTCCATGTGTTGCTCTTCAGGATACAGTGTTCATATTTTACTATTTTCCCTTTTGTTTAGTGATGCCTTTGATGTTCAATATGGTGTAGTTGTTATCCGCCTAAAGGAAGGCCTGGACATTTCTCATCTTCAGGGCCAAGGTAACAGTTACTTTATTTCATACATAGTGAATCTCCTTAAATATCGTTTTCTCAAAATAGTAAATGAAGACAGATTAGTAAAAAACTAGCAACCTAAAACACCACTCTTACAAAGATCACTGAAATTGGCAAGCTCAAATGTAAAATAAGAATAGTCTATGTTTATTAACCAAGCTTTGTTTTGTGTCTCTCAACTTCCTTTATTTGCAAACTATATGTAGTTGCTTCCTAAGGGTTTACTATTTTACTAGAAAACATTAAAGAGGCTGCTTAATTGATATCTAGTGTTTTGGACCTAAGTATAGAAAACATGAAAATCACAATAAAAGCTGAATGATCCATTGCTATGTGTCCAGTGCAGGTTGCTAATGCACTTCTATGTGCACCAGTGTAGAGACCCAACCATCCATCTGCCTCAACTGTGGAAAGGCTATTTTCAATGTGGAATACTTGTTTATGCTTTGTAGCTAGTGTTCTTAAGCTGTGTTATGCAAATTAGCTAAATTTTGACCAAAATTATGAAGGAAGTGTGTGAGCATTGGTGGAGGCTGTTGACTAAATTGCTAATGTGTAATTTGTTTGTGATTTGCTTTATACAGTCTAACATCTAACATTGTATAAAGCAATTACAATGTTATACAATACTAGAGCGTGGAAAAATGCTTGTGGCACTGGCTCTGTAGGTGGGCATCCCCCCTGAAGTTAGGAAGAATTTTCCTTCACTGGAAATTTAGGAATGTCTGAGGATTTGGAGAGAGGCAGAGAGCTTATCACTGCATGCAGGAGAAACAGCAAGTAGTGAACTTGCAGTATGAAAATAACACCACTAAGAACACTGCGAAATAAAACAGTCTTAAGTTTCAAAAAGAGTCTTAAGTGACTCAGTGGGAGTTTGCTTTAACCATAACAGCGACCAGGTAGCTCTGCTTAAGCCAAACCTTGGAAAAGAAACCTATGCTATGAGACATAACTTGGGCCTTGTCTAGGGCTCATCTTTGTCTTGGAGTTACAATTTCATCAAGTAATTTTCTTCCCTTCTCATTGTACTTGCTGTATGTTAGTTCTTTCTATTTTCTGTTAAGCTCATGGTAATGGAATCAACAGCTAAAATCTGAGAAGCAAATAGGAGGAAATTACAACTCTGCTAGAAGGAGCAGCCTCCTTGTACTCTTTAATACAAGAATTTTTTGGTGGTTTTCTGCTTTTATTTCTCAAACACAGAGGTATCTCAGTATAGGCACATAGCTTTGTTGGTATCATTTGGAACAATTAAGTGGTTTATGTTGTGTTCCTTTGCTTTCTTAAAGAAGAGTTACTATCATCCCAAGAAAAATCTCCGTGTACCAAGGATGTCATAGTAAAAGTGGATTATACCAAGAAGTCTGAGACAGATACTTCTGTAGCTTTTGCTCCATCATCTAGTGAAAGAACTTCCACTCTACAAAAAGGTAAGTTTTAGTTAGCTGTGAAATTTGAATTCTTTACCTTTCTTGATCCCTCAATTCCCACTTCAGATCCTTTCTTTATTCTCAGAAAGGTATTTTTGTATTGGTAGAACATGTATGTAGCCTTTCATGTCTAATCTCTTAAGTACTTTGATTTATTGCTTACCAGCATGTAAAAGAAATCTTTCATGTCTACTCCCAGACAGATGGTAGACAATGACCTACAATGGATTTTCTTTGCTAATGAATTTGACATTCATTAAAAATTGCTTTAGAATCATGCCACACATCTATGTAGTGTGATTTTAAGGCTGCTAAATTGGTGATTTTCTTTTCACCTCAGACAGATATAATACTTCTGTTTGCACACAAATCCTTAAGGATACTTTGACATAACAATAATTTTCCTCTTCTTTTTAAATAAAAGCTTGCAGTTGCTTGGTAGTTAAATCAGCAATGTGGTGCTTCTGGTTTTTTTAAGGTAGAAATAAGTCTCTGCTTTTGTGTGCTTTTCTTTGTATGAACATTCATTTCATTCTACATATTTATTTTCTCTTTTTCTTAGAATCACTAGTATTGTTTTCATAAAGGAAATTAACCTTTTTATTTTGTATCTTTAAAAATCTTCCAGAGGAGGATGAGGATGAAAAGACTCCAGCACAACCCCTGTTGAAAAAAGGCAGGCATTTTCCACCTATTTATGTTAAATCATTCTTTTGCATCGTTAATTTGAGTTTTCCTCTTTTACTCCTTTCTACATGTATATGTGAGAGGAAAATATCAGCCATATAATGTTAATTTGTTTTTTCATGTTTGCTTTGGACTGTGCTTCATCTTTAAGTATTAGGTTATGGAAAAATAGAATTTTTGTGAAAATTTGCAGAGCAACTTTCTACTGAGAAAGGATTGTGCGTAAATCTAAGACAGGATTTTTGGATAATAATTTTTTTAAAACTTTTGTTCCTTAATAACACGTAGAGTGTGTTCAGGAGCTTGCTTAGTTCTCTTTGTCTCAGGTATCTCAGGTATCTCAGGCTTTCGAGACAAAGGAGTTAGGAGTACAAGACGGTATTTCTTGTACATCTCATAGACTATTTAGAAGGTCTTGTAAAGCTGTATTTATTCCTTTGTTATTTAGAATTTGGAAACTAAGGTGTAGTATAGCCACTCAATTAGATTAACATCTGAAACAATGCAGTAGTCACTTAGTTAAAAAAACCCCACCAAATATGGAGACCTGAATTGAACAGTTTTTGCTTCCTGGTTTATTTCAGACTTCTTTCGAGTTGAGGAAATACTTCTGCCCTAACTAGGATTCATCTGACTTTTTTTGACATTTTTTTCATAATTTCATCAGATAGGAACTGTTGAGTTTTAATGATGGGAAGTGAGATTACATCTTGAAGCACAAGATGGCAGTTTGGAAAAAGTCCCAGTATGCAGTGAAGTAGTATAATAATGTAAATCAGTCACAGAGGTACTCAAAATTTTAAAATTCTGATCAGAATAAGGACTGAGATTAATGTCAAGCTCCTCCCTCTTGTTCAAGCAGAAGTTTAAATTTAGGGAAATGGGTTATTTTTTTCGGTACTTTTAAAAGAAATTTTCTCAGTTAACCTAATTGTTGTCTTGGTCTCAGCAAATCAAGTAACTTTGTTATTAACACAATACTTGTGCTTCAGGGCCTTGCACATGGAAAATAATACTTCTATAGAACAAGGCAGAATTCCAAGACACTGATCTACCTTTTATTTTCACTACATTTTTAAAGAAAAATTGTTTTTGAGGAAAAAAAGTTTTCAGGCCATGGTATTTACGTGTAATTTAGTATAAACATGGCTTCAGGGAAGTTTTGGGATATGCAAGAGATAGCAACAATGCTCTGAAGTATGCGTGCAAGCCTACTTCAGTTGTCCAGGCAAACAAAGACATAAAGATGGTACATATCCTTTATTTTCACGTCTGCTTTATTACTTGAGATTTAAATCTTTAACTCCTGAAGTTTTGAATTTGCAAGCTCTATAAATATAGCTCAGTTTATATCCAGTCAACATTTGGAGTTGGGTTGGGAGTAGACATTTTTTATTTATCCTTGCAGATAGCACATAATATTGAGTTGTACTTGATGAATTTCAGGAAGATTAAGCAAAACAACTAGTAAATTAAACTTCATCATACTTCTTCCAGATTCAAGGACCCCTTCTTCGCCTTTAAACCTGGCTGACCAAAGACTTCTTGATGCTAGTACTCAGTTTCAGAAGAAACAAGGCAAAAGCAATATTGATGTCTGGTGGCTCTTTGATGATGGAGGTAATGTGCCTTATACTTTAAAAACACATTGAAAGAAAATACTGAAGTGGGTTTTAATTAATTGTTCATATTTGTATTTCAGTTTGTATATGGATTACGAATTTGTACTGTGAAACCCCTAACATGATACTGTGTTTTCTAAACCTTCCCAAATCCTGGCTAAAATACAGGTTTGACACTGCTGATTCCCTATCTTATCACAACTAAAAAGAAGTGGAAAGACTGTAAGATCAGAGTGTTCATTGGTGGGAAAATAAACAGGATTGATCATGACAGAAGAGCGTAAGTTTACCTCTAAAAATTACATTTCAAATTGCAATGCAGCATGTTATGGTGGTGGATAACTTTTGCTTCCTAGTAGCCACCCCTCACTTGTTCTTTGGTCGAGATGTAATCATAATCTATTCTGTTTCTTACAAAAAAACAATTTCTCCCCAGAATGTTTGGATGGGATACCCAGAGTTAAACTAACTTCCTTGCAACATTGTCTGACAGTAACATCTTCTTTTTAAAGTATTTTCTGAGGTTTTCTCTAGGGAAGAATTATCTTAGTCTTATGGCTTTAAAATGCTTTTTCCCCGGAACATTATGTTCATTGTTGTATGTCAGGTTAATTTGGTTACTTTTTTACTAAGTTACTTTTTTAAATTAAACTACTGGTTTTATTGCCAAACACATATCTGATTATATAACTAACAGTGAAATAATTAAAATTTGATTATGTGCAATAGCTTGTTTTTCTCACACAGGATGGCTACTTTGCTCAGCAAATTTCGGATAGACTTCTTGGACATTATGGTTCTTGGAGATATTAACACTAAGCCAAAGAAAGAAAAGTAAGTCTCAAAAAACTCTCAACTTTTTTGTTAGCTGAATTCTTGATATTTTTAATGAATTCAGAATGCCTCATTCTTTCCCATCCAACAGTTTTGATAAAGTAGATCTTGTAACGTTCAGTGTTTTTAAAAATCACAGGAAATAAATTAAACATTAGCTCCTACATCCAGCAATATGGAATTTTGTATTTTTTAAATGTCTAGTCCTTCAACTGTAGCAAAATACAGTTTAAAAGAAACTGTATTTATGGAGCAGCCTTCATTAATAAGAGAAGTCTTATTAATGGAGTATTTATCTTGGAGAAAAACAAAGCTTGATGTTCAAGTAGCCTGATATTGTTTATTGTTTTCTTTTTTAACAAATTGCTTGGACTTTCCATTTTCACTGGGATGATCATGGGGAACTTCTGATTTTGAGGTTTTTTAAAATACAGATTTTAGATGCCTATGAGTACATATGTACAACAGAATATGTAAGTCTTTTTTCCTTCAGTCTTCTTTGGTATGCTGAAGTTGTAAAAATCTTTTGCATGGATATGGATACATCTGAATAACTTCATACATTACATAAATAAGGAAATACTGATTTGCAGCTTAGATAAACAGTGAATGCCAGTATGCGGTCTTTTATACTCTGCTTTTCAGTTGGCTTTTCTGAAATGTATAAAATACAGCAAGCAACTATAACAGTAGAATACTTCTGGCACTCTGATGCTTTTGGATGAGAGCTTGCTCCTGAGAAATGTGTAGGCTTAGAGGTAGCTTTGAGATTTCAGATTTATGTGGAATTATTTTTATTTGATAAAATTAATCCATGTGTTTTTTCTTCTGAGAGCATTTTTTCTATCTCTGGATATATCTAAAGCTAATTGGCATTAACAGTAGCTGTAAACTAAAATTGAGTAAGACCATTTATTTTTAGTAGTTGTGCTGTGTAATAAAATAGATTGTACTTGATTCTTCCGTTTAGATGATAGCAAAGTCATTGTATCAACTAACTTAGGTAAAGACCACCAAGAGTAGAAGAAAGTGGAGGGTTTTTTAGTGTTGTGGGAGTTTCTTGGGGGCCTGGGAATGCCTCAGATAGCAAAGGGAAATGGGGGGGTGTTTTTGATTATGCAGAAGCTAACACATTACACATACTGGTGTTATAGTATCAGTAATACATCCTAAGAGGTGTTACTTGAAATGTCATTCACAGACACAGGAAATTAGCAGTACTCTGTCATCTGTATTATAAAACCCATTCAAATACTATCCAAATACGATTATGGCATTGGATATAAGGCATAAGTTGCAATATATTTTATTTTTCTCACGTCTCACATGCTGTGGCTAATCAAAGGCAAGTTACTTTCTTAACTTGTAGCAGCCTTAGTTTGCTGTTCCAGTATCCTAATGTGGGTGGAAGGACAATGTAAATCGTTCTCTGTAGTAGAAATAAATGCTTCTTTGTTCAACAGAAGATTTGCTTTTTAAGTTCTTGGTAAAGTTCAAGTACCATCAAATTGCACTTCATATTCTAACAAGTACAATGGGAAGAAAAAAAAAAAGACTGATTGGGTTATTTGTATGTGAACAAACTGAAAAGCAGCAAAATAAAAATATCAGAGCCACTTCTATTTAGAGAGAGTATAAATTCCTCTTTCAAATTTAATTGAAACATTGCTGCTGTTTCTCACTGTATTCTCTGAGGTACTACTCTTCAACTTTTAAATAGTTACAGTAAAACTCTAGCAAATATTTTTTGAAATTTTATTTGAACTGGCTAAAACGTTATACTTAGCTGTTTGAACAGTGAAAGCTCCTACAGGTGCCCCTAATTGTATCTTGTTGTAACTGCCATTGGCAGTGACCAAACTTCAGTTCATTTTATTTCCAAATGCTAATAAAAATTTCTGATGCTGTAAAAGTTGACATATACATAGACTCACATCTGTTCTAATAAGGCTGTTCCCTTATATATTACAGTATTGCAGCTTTTGAAGAACTTATAGAGCCCTTCCGACTTCATGAAGATGATAAAGAACAAGAAGTTGCAGATAAAATGAAGGAGGATGAACCATGGAGGATAACAGATAATGAACTTGAGCTTTACAAAACAAAGGTTCTGTGTTTTTTATGGTGTTAAATGTTAATTTTTTTTCTGCTGCATTTGTGGATGTGGTATAAGTTAATTAATTTTTATTTTCTCCGTTTTGTAGCTGTTTTTATGAATGGGTGATGGAAAGCAACATCTAAAACCATTTATGTTGTTTCCCCAAAAAGGGGGAAAAATGTGTTTCTGCATTTTACGGGGGACAGAGGAGGATTAAACTACTTTCATACAGTATTTCAGCCATTAATTTAAAACTATATAATATAATCTATTTTCCACAGTTTCTATTTTTTGTCCAAACTTTGGATTTATTTAAAAAAAACCCCAAAACCAAAAAATGCACACCACACCATAATTGACTGTAGTGTTTAAAGATCAATTAAACACTTGACACTTTTCCTGAGCAGTAATGTGATACAGGGATACCAGGCCTGTTCCTTTTCAAGTGGTTCTGTGGAGGAAACTCAAGTAGCATCCTATAGCAGCATGCAAGTGCACACTAGTGTATAAAGACTAGTTAAAATTTCAGTGATCTTAAGTTCTTTATATCTGAGTGCTAAGATCCTGATATTCCACCCATATCTTTTTCCTGCCTGGGCTTTTTACAACTTCTGTGGAGATTTGCAGCAGAGAAGAAATGGGAATAGTAGGTTATTCCATATTGTAACAATAAAAAAAACCCCAGGAATCTATTTAATGGATAAGTACAGCAGCCACTGCTGTTATCTTTAACATCATATTAAGGTTCCTTTATCAAGGAGCCTCAGTAGGAAGACTTTGTAAAGTATAGCTACTTTATAGCTAATGTACTGCTTGATGCCTTGCTGTTCCTACTGTCTACTCATTTCAGTGAGGTAACAAGTTTATTCATTCTTTTGTCTGCTGATAGCTTGTTTCTGCAGACACTAGCCTGCAGAAGGTGACCCTCCTTTAGCTCAACTGGAAACAACAGAAGCATAAGCAATGGTTAACTGAAAATCTTTACTGTAGAAGTTACTTGGCAGAAGAGAACTGGAAATTGCTGTGGAACCTACATCAATGTTAAAGGCAGAATAGGGTAATAAAAAAAGAGAGGCTTATTATGAAGGTAGGCTTACCAAATGAAGTCAAGAGTTCTACTCGTGTAAGACCTGCCCACTAACAGTTTCTAGAATATAGTTAACTTTAAAGAGAACATCCTTGGAAGAGGGTATTATTAGAGCTGTCTTATGTATAGCTTTCATGGTACTTACTTATCTGCACATCCATGGCTCTCTTCTCTCCCAGCTTTGCAGCTGTAGGTATTCAGAAGATTGAACAAGTTGCCAAACTGAGATGGAAATACATGGTTCCTATAAATGACTCATACCAATTTATCATAACAGGGTTTAATTTTTCATGAACAAATGGACTTCTTGTAGTTGTATGTGAAAGATCTTCCTAACAAGTTTCTTTTCAATTACAGACTTATCGCCAGATCAGGCTAAATGAGTTGCTGAAAGAACATTCAAGTACTGCTAACATAATTGTCATGTAAGTAAATAATTTGTTTTGTTATTTTAACTGATACAGAATCATAATCTGGAATACAAACATATGTAAATGCAGATTAGGAAAACCTGTACCTTGATATTAAACAGTTCAGTCCTGCAAGTATTTAGTAGATGTACAAAGGTACTACACTGATGAACTAAAAATGCTCTGTGTGCTTTCATGCTTCACATACTCTGCTTTAGGTGATTACCTCCGTATTTGTAGTGTAGCTCGGGATTCTCACATTCCTTCCACTCTCACTTTCCAGGTATTCTCTCTTTCAGGTTCTTCCTTACAGTTCTTTTTCTAGCAAATCTGTCTAGAGAAGTTAGATCATCATCACAATGGCAAATTTCCATGGAATTACTGTTGGTGTAAACAAGCAGAATGCCTGTTGTAGGCTTCTTTGCTATGTGTTTCTTCAGGAGCCTTCTTCAAAGCTTCGTGAAGCAGTTCTATAAGTAAAGTTTTGAGTAAGGCAAATAGTGTTTACAAAAGAAGAGAGTGGATTTTTTTGGAAGGATTGTGAGAAGCAATATCAGACTGCACCAATCTGGCATTGTAACAAAAATCTGTGTTTTAAAATCTTACAGTCTTTCAAGAAATTGTCTTCAATTGAGTAGAATTGAGAATTGAGAAATTACTTAAATGCAAACTAGTGGTAGTGAGGACAAAAATTGAGCAGTAAATATATGTAAATGTCTGTGATGCTGGAGGCAGTATGAATTCTCAGCTCACTAATTGAATTCTCAGCAAAATCCCCAAAATGTTCTAGAATTCTACTTAATAGCTCCCTCTTTCTAGAATCATACCTTCATATTTATGTGATATGACTTGTACTCTACCAGGTGCTTCTAATTTATTTTTTATTTCCTTGAGAATTGTAGGAGTCTGCCAGTTGCACGAAAAGGTGCCGTTTCCAGTGCACTGTATATGGCCTGGTTGGAAGCTCTTTCTAAAGATCTGCCACCAATTCTTCTTGTTCGCGGGAATCACCAGAGTGTTCTTACCTTCTATTCCTAAGAGTACTGCATACGGGACAGCTACAATGAAATGGTACTTTAGTGCCCAAAGGAAAGTGACCGACATGGTCTATAGTTTATTAACATTACAAAGGCAAAAAGTGACTCTTCTTTCACTATTTCACTGACTTGAAAGCACATAAGGAAAGTCACTGTATTTCTAAAGTTGTGACATCTTCAGTTTTATTCTGTATTTTCTGTAATTTAATCTTGCTTACTGGGGGAGGACTCCTTGTTAGACTGAAGAACAAGACAAGCTTTTTGTTTGCTATTTGAATAGTAGCAATAAAATGTTTTATTTTTGATCAATGAAAGGATATAGGATTTATAAAAACCTTTTAGCCTTGAGGTGCCTTCTGAAATTAACCAAATCTCATCCGTGCATCCTATTTTGTGCATTTATATAGAATGTCAAAATCTGCCTTCAACTAATTGTTTAGACCAGACTTCTTTTAATTTCTAGTCTCTTTCATATTACAGTAAAAATGAGTGCTGCTTTTCAGTCTTCCATTGAGTGATTAGTTCTTAGTACTGTATGTTTTCTATTTTTAGAAAGTTTTGGGGTTGTTCTTAATATATCTGTTAGATTTAAAGGTGAGAATTGGGGCAGGTCAGTTGAACTGAAACAAATTCCTGATGTTATTGTCAAAACTTCATCAACTTAAGGTTGTTACATGTAAAATAAAACTAATTCTACTAGCAGAGAGAGGATCCCTGTATTAAATTCGACAATGTATTCTTCAGCACTAGTCTGAGATATACAGCTAACATTAGCTACTTTGGCAAAGGACAGTGTTCAGTGTCTGCTCAGTAACTGCAATAGGAAACCAAATTCTTCTTACTGGCTAGGGCTTTTTCTCTTACTAAAAATTTTACCTTTTTACAGACCTGTCCTAGTTCTTGGCCTATTATGTTTTGGTGTCACTTTCAAACTTTTTTGAAAAAAAAAATTAAGGCTAGAATGGGGATAATATAAGCAATGTGATGCTATCTAACAGAAAACAGTAAACACTATGTGGAATCTTGCCATCCGATATGAAATGTAGAAGCTAAAGTTCTATTGCATTTTTCAACAAATGGTTAAATGGACCACTAGTTACTAGGGGAGATGTTTTTAGGTGAATTCATTCAGTTGTCAGAAAATACATTTAGTCTTATTAAATAATACTCAGGTTTGATTGTCTCACAATTTAGATCTATTCCATACATCCTACTTTATACATTTTCTATGTTCAATAAAGAAACTGCCACTCTTGTGTGCCCTTTCATTGTATATTTTGAGAACTTCATAATTTAGTCTACTTTGAACACCTACACAAGGAATTTCACGTGAGCCTTTGTATAAAGGTTAGTAATGTGAACTGTTTTTTTAAATTCCTATTATATTTTGGATAGAAAGGATTACCTAAAAACATTTCACAAGCTTTTAATATTAACATTGGATATGCTATTGGGTTAGTTTACCAGTGATTGAGTGACTTTCACATAAGGATGCAGAAAAGATTATTTTTATGCTAAATGCAAAATCAAAGCTTTTAATATTAGCATTGGATACGCTACTGGATTAATTTACCAGTGGTTGAGTGACTTTCACTTAAGGATGCAGAAAAGATGTATTTTTATGCTAAATACAAAATTAAATTGAAATGTTCCTTTTGAAGGACAAAGCATAAACATTGTGTGGCTAGGTAGAATTTTGAGTTGTTGTGATCAAAGATAAAAATATTCTACACAGTGCAGTAGATCCTTGTCAACTTTTACTTGTCTTTTTGCTGTTTATGTCAATTGTATTTGAGACTATTGAATCATTTCACTTCAAATAAAAAATAAGAAAAATAAACATGCATGTGTTGCTGCTAAGTGTGAGATAACTGATGCCAGCATGAATCCAGCTTGTTAAGATAAACATTAGAAGACAGGACAGTTTGCAGTAATAGTGCTCTTTCCTTCAGGTGAGAGGTGGAGATCAAACTTAGCAATGTATCAGTAGCAGGCTTTATTTTAGGAGATAAGGATATTGCGTTGTGAATGTGTTGAATCACTGCCATGTTTCTTTGTTTGGTGGGTTATATTTTCAACAGATTGACAGTAAGGCATGGACTTAGTGCTGCTATCTTAAAAAAAAATTGCACAGGTACACTTACTTAAAAGGTATTTGCCCATTCAGGAAAACATTGCTTATGATCTGTAACACAGAAACCAAATGAAGTGTCTGTATACATGCATATATTTGTATAAAAATATTAGATATATCTAAATATGCATATGGGGATAGTTAAGGTAATGTCTGTGAAGTAACTTAGAATGCTTTTCACATGCACTCAGAAGTTCACTAACACTAGGTACGGGGTCAAGTTTCATGATTATTTACTACACTGAAATTTCTGCAGTTAATGGTAATCATTTGCAACAGATGTCAATTAGTTTCTGTTTTGATTTTGATGCTAAATTTAGTTATGTTCCAATCACTATAAATTACCTGAAAAATGAAATCACTTACACATGGAAATTCATACCTTCTATAGATCAGGTTTCTTTGTATGGGTTTAGAAAGACAGTAATAGCTTGAAAAAATCATTTATTTATTTGTTCACTTATTTGTATTTAGATTTCCTTTTACATTCTTTTTATATGCTTTTTCTAACATTGCATTTTGAATAACTGAAATTAATTTGAAGATCTGAATGTTAGTGGGTAATGGCCCACTTGGTTTGAAGATAAAAGATTTGATACTGTACTGTAACTGTCACACACAAATGCTTTTTTCTAATGTTTTAAACATAATTATTGCAGTTAATACTTTGTACCAGGGGGATGTCACTGCAATAAAAGGAAGTGAATTCCATACAACCATCTTGTCTAACAAAGCCTTTTTTTACTGGGTGATGTTAGCAAATGAATGCTGAATGTAGTTCCCAATATGTGAATATGCTTATTGCATGCACCTGATACTTAGCTTTGTTTTGGAATTTGCACAGGACCGTGAGTAGAATGGAAGGCCACTCAGGTGTCTGGTATAAGGGGAATATTTGGTTACCACTGGAGTTGGAACAGTAGTGGTTGCGTAAGAAAAATAAAACTTCTGCCAGGCAGTGCACACCTATTAGCAGTAATGTGGCAAGATTAAGCTGGAAGAGTGCTATCTGAAAGCTTCTTCCTATTATGCATGTAATTTGTTTTGCTTCTTACTGCAGTGAGGGACTGTCTTCCAGAAAACAGTAGTCCACTGAGATATGAGGAAATACCTTGAGGAACTAACGGTGTTCCAAAGTTGCTCGTAAGCAAGACAAGTTTGGCCTTAGTGCCACTAATATACATTTAATTGCAAACCAGCTGAAAAATTAAACATAAGAGCATGAAGAGAAATGGCATATTGATTTCTCACATCAAATTATTCTTAAAATAACTAAGGAACTTATTAACCTCATCATTTTTTGGTGTTTCCCAGTGTAGCTCTGGTGATTCCCAGAACATTTTTATTTGAAAATTAACCTCTAATTCAAACTTCTGCTGTATTTCCTTAATTTACTAAATAATTGTTGATTATGTTTCTCCATGCATTTAAATCTAAATCCTGATAGATTAAGAAGGTAGTGGAAAGGAAATGTTTGCTAAAAGAGCACTGCCAGCTTCATGGCATTGTCTTTAACCTGTTCCAGTATATGAAGAGGTAGAGGAGAAAGCATACAGAAGTTTTCTAGATCCTCTTCTGGAGAAGAGACTGATCACTTGAGTGATCATCACTTGAAGGTTAAGTAGCTTCACTTGTGCTCTCAAAGCTAAAAGTAAAAATTGGATCAATGTTGATCTTATCACTTGGCTAATTCAATCAAACAGTGAAGGTTCAACAGTAAAGTGGTTTGATTTTTGTTTAGAACAGGCAAACAGGATTCCCAGCAGTTTGCTGAATGTTCATTGTTAGTACAGCTACACTTCTCATGGTATCTGTGGGATCCTGCGAATCTTGTCTCCATGCCTAAAACCTCATTTGTGTTCATCTGGAGTGGGAACTAGGCTTCAGGTCTGTGAGACTAGCAAACAAGCATTATGTTGTGCTGCATTTCTTCCCTTTGGAGCAGCATCAAAACTTCTTGCCACCAAGCATTGTATTGTTTTTGATACTCCTGTCAGCAGCATGGTGTGGAAATGGTTTTCAGAGTTAGGTCAGTGGAGTAAGTTGATGGAGGCTGATTTAGGAGACTGGGAAACAGGATGAGGGAAATCACTTTCTCATTTGTACTGAAAGAATAAAATGTAGGAGCACTAGTACGCCCTCCAAACAGAACAGGGAAGTCTTTTCAAATGTATGTCCAGAGGCCCATCTCACAATAATAAACCAACTGTCTTCTGTCCTTTCAGCTGTATACACTACACTTACTGGCCAGGTGCCCAAACCAGAAGTTACCTGTGTGACCAGGCTCAGGTTAAGTCCCTGCTGCTTGCTGCCATCCTTCTTCTCACTGGTGTCAGTAGTCACAGAACTGAAAGATGAAATCTGAGAGCAGTTTCTTTGCTGGTCTCACCCTTGATCTGCTTGCTTTCTTCTAAAAGAGCCTAGCTTTGCAGCTTCAGGACCCAGTTTTCCTCTGTCCCCTGCCTGCGTCGCCCTTTCCTGCGTGCTTTGCTGGTGCGGGCCCAGGGTTGCCAAGGTGCACTCATGTAGCTTGTCCAGCCATCTGCAGAAATGGGAGCAATCGGCATTTGAATGTCAGGCAGCGGTAATCTAACTCCTTTTAAAAAGCCTCCCTCCAGAGACCCCTCTCCATACCGCTCACAGCATTTTCGCTCTGTGGCCCGGACCGTTAAACCCCGAATGCCCCGACACCACCCCTCCCGGCAGCTCCGCGCTTCTGGTTGGCTGCAGGCGTTTTCCTTCGTTCTCTTATTGGCTGCTGGGACACGGGGAGGGGGGCTGAGACAGGCCACCGTTGTAGCGGCGTTGAGCGGCGGCCATGGGCCTGAGGAGATGTAGGACGCCGTGGGCGTTATGGGAGCGGTGCGGCATGGTGGGCGGCCTCCTCCGTGCTGTCCCCGCCGCCTGTGCTGCTGGTGGCTGATCGCTGACCTGTGCCGGAAACTTCCTTTGCTGTTACACAGCAACACCGAGCGTGAGGCCGAAAGCGGGCCCGTGAAGAAATGTTGTAAGCCAGGATTTTGTGTAAGAAAGTGGGCATTCTTTATTCCCGCGCTGGCAGCGCAAAAGACACTTTACTCAAATTGTGCACACACTCGTGTCTCTCGCTCCCCAGTGTATATTGGGGTTGTATGTTGCAAGTTCATTATTTCTAGGAGATAATTATAATATTCGTTTCAACTCTATGAAATAATTATAAGTGTCCATTCGAGTGTGTGTCATTAAATGTGTTATGGTGATCAACAATCTCTGTCAGACTTTTACTGCATTTTCCATGCTTTACATGTGTTTGGTTACACCCAGGTCGGGACTTAAAGCAATTACAAGGCTCAAAGTAAGCATCATAACTAATATATCGTGATGCCAATATCCATTTGAATTCACTCTTCCCTAAATACTTACCCTTGTCATCATAACCAATTTTCCCATCCTAGACTTCAATTTTACCAATAACTGAAGTGGAATTATTGCTAAAAGTTTCATCCTGCATGTCCAGGTTCCTCTGGATGACATCCCATCCCTCCAGTGTGTTGACCATGCATCACTAATGGTGTCATCTGGAAACTTGCTGAGGGTGCACTCAATGCCACTGTCTGTATCATTGATGAAGATATTAAACAGCACTGGTCCCAGCGTGGATCACTGAGGGATACCACTCATCACCCTTCTCCACCTGGACATCAAACAAATGACCTCTACACTGTGGATGTGACCATTCAGCCATTTTTTTACCCATCAAACATATTTTCTCCTATGTATAAACCACCCTGTATGCATATTGTGAATCTTTATATACATTCACTGTTATTCCTTGATACAATTGGTAGGCTCCTGTTACTTACAGGTATGTGTAGCTTTACTGAGAAATGCTTTGAGGTGCCTGCTTACTCAGAGAATTGTCTCTGCAAGCTCACAGTCACATCTGAGTTGAAAAACAATTGCTTATGGTGCCCCCCTTGGCTACACATCTACTTAACTTTGAGTTCCTCTGTCCTAATCTGGCAGACTAGGCCTAGCTACAACAATATATTTCATAATTACCTTTCTACCTCTTATTTCACGTAAGTGTTATAGCCAACCTGTCCTAGGGAACCCAAGTCACTATTAGCCACACAACTCTGCAGTCTCTGCTGATCACATGGAGGGCAACATCCTTCCTTCTTGAAGTTCTCTCCCCATACCCTCACTACAACACACCCTGTACCTCATTCCCCCTCTGTTATTTCTGAGGATCTGTCAACTAAAACAATCCCTTCCTGTCTATCTCCTAGCTCTCCTTTCCAACTCAACATGTTCTATAATCCACCACACAAACACAGTCATGATTTTTCTACAGATCTCCTAATAACCAGGCACTGCTCATCCATTTAGAAGCTTTTTGAGTTAACAAAAGTTTATTTTCCTCCTGCTGCCAGCAATGTGGCTAAACAGTTTTGAAAAACTGAGGCCACCCCATAACTAGCATATCCAGCATTTCAGACCCATCAATGTCATACCAGTCTTAAAAACTCGCAGCTCTTTTCCGATCCTGGGCAAAACCACCTCTAAAGCCCCTGAAACTACCTTTGGATCAATGCACCTCATGCCTTTAATCAAAATATATCCCAAATATTTAACTCTCTGTTAAAAATCTCATCTTCTAACTTCACTTTTTACCAGATCATTTGTTTGTAGAGATACCCATGTCCTTATCAACAAAAAGATTTTAGTATTACTCTCTCAAACACAAATATGTTTAGTTATGAAAAATACACAAAATAATAGATTGGTAGGCTGAGAAAACCTAATATGTAACTTAGTAACAGTGTTGGGAGACATTGTAACTGCATGAGGACTAGTCCAAGAAAAGGGCCAACTTATTTTGCAGGTAATAATTTAAAAATCTGTATTGTCTGTGGGAATTCATGCTGTTTTTCTCTTTCGAGAAAGAAGTGTGCAAGAAAAGCAAGTAAGTACTGCTTTGCAAGATCCTGGCCTCCTTTTCATTGTTTTGGCCCGTGAGCAGCGTTTCTCTCACTTCCATCTGAGGATGGTTTGAGGAAAATTACCCCCATGGGCTGCAGTCGAAATAGATTCTCCGTTCAGTGTTTTTGGCAGTTCGAGCTGCAGTGGTAACGCCAGGTGGCACCAATGTCTTTCCACGTAATCCTTTCCTTTCAGGTAATATTGAAACGGCTGTGTTAGAAACACTTCCTGCACTGTTCGCTTCGTTTCGTGGACTAAGCGACTTAGTGCTTTGAATTAACTTAACGTGTATCCGCATAATAGTATTCTTTTGCATTATTTTTTTTTATAATTTTGGCAGTTAATTAGAAGTTTTCTTTCCCTCCCTTTGTGCAAGTTTGTCCTTGAGGATGCAGAGATCTCCATGCAGATAGAATCATAGAATGGTTTGGGCTGGAAGAGATCTGAAATATCATTTAGTTCCCACCGCACTAGGCCAGATCGCTCAATAAACCATGCAGCCTGGTCCTAAACACCTCCAGGGAGGGAGCATCCACAAGCCCTCTGGGCAACATCTTCCAGTGTCTCGGCACCTTCGAAGTAAAGAATTCCTTTCTTATATCCAGCCTAAATCTACCCTCTTCCAATTTGCATCCAAATGATATCTTAGGTAGCTAAAATAGGATGTCCTACATGGTGCCTATTGAGGTCAAACAGCCTTTTTCCAGCTATTAAACCAACATTTTGTAATGCACTGAGTGGTGCTTGCTCTCCTGCAATGCTGTTTGTAGCTGTGGTAACTTTAGCTGTGTTAACATCTAATTTCAGAGTGATTCATAACAGTTCAACAAGATAGTTTTGCTTCATAAGTAACAAATGTGGACAACATCCAGAGGTGGGAGCAAGGTGATAAAAACTTCACCCCAAAATATTCAGGTACTGGTTATTTAAAGCGTCAGTAGAAACTGAATAGTGTGGGCATTTCCATGCTTATTATAATAGCTTAAGAATAACTTCATCCCTCTGTTGAAGTGTTTTAAAACTAACATCAAAATCTTGGGATATCTCTCTGTGGTTAAATTTTTCTCAGCAAAACAGGTGATAAAATGAAATTCCAAGCAAATGATTTCCACAGACTGTGGTGGAAAATTAGAGTTTAGCCTTGAAACAGCCTTCCTCCCTACCCTGTGTGGTCATTTATTCTTTCAGATCTATTGACCTGGCTGGATGGTTTAACCACAGTGTTGCACATTGCAGGGACTCAATCCTTTGTACTGCTGGTACTGATTACCCAAACATTCAGAACAGTATTTGAAAAAATTATACATGGGTTGCATATACAAAGGTATATGGTAGATAATCCCATGTTAGTGTGTATGTTTTATAAGTGTTTTGGTTAATTTAATGCAACTCATCTGATGCCAGGAAAGTAGACTCAACTATCCAAGGAATATTATGCAGGTATTCTTCTTTGCAGTGCTGGATGTGCAGGTGATTTCTCCAGCCATCTGCACATGTAAAGAAAATGAGTTTTTGAAGTTTACACACTCTAATATGCATATTCACACATTAGCCCAGAAAACACTCCTTTATGAATATTCATGAGTCCAGTTTCTCAGGTCTCCTTCTCTGGCAGAGAAAACAATACTTCTTTATCCATTTGCTTGTTACAATTTTCCTCAAAAAAATCAAAGACTCATAAACCAGTGTTTACACAGTAGTTCAATTTCTCAGCTAATGTAACATGTTGCACTTGGTTTTTCAATTGCTCCCCCAGCTTTCAGGGAATAGGTGTTTTGATTCCCTGTTTCACATCTCTGATAAGCAGTGGGGGCAAAGAAAAACATTCCAAACAGATGTAAAATGCAGAAACATATGCACGAAAGTTAAACATTGTTGCTTGCATTAGAACATAGTAGTTTAACCACTGGCAACCTAGAAATTATAGAAGGTCAAAGCACAGTTCCTGCCAAGAAGAGCTTGCACCTCAAATGAAATGACAATTTATGGAGTCAACCATAAACAGCCATTCACAGTAATACCATTTGAAATCAAGGCTAACCACAGAGTAGTGTGGGCTTTCCCATAGGATTTTGGAAAACCTCTTATAGAATTTTATTTTACTTTTCATTGCACAATTGAGTGTTGCTAATTTTAAGACTCTTTATTCTCCTTTAAATCTTTCTTTATCCTTGAAGACACAGTATGACTTATTGGGAAAATCCAAGCTTTGGACAAACCCAACTAAGCACTCTATCCACAGTTTTACAATTTTAATTGTGTTTCAGGCATTGGGGGTTGCTGCTTTCTTGCCCTTGTTTGTAAGCATTCAGAAGGGATTCTTGATTCTTATCTGGGAGTTACTACAATGCAAATGGGTAAAAAAATATGAAAAGGAGGTTATGGTTACTTGTGAGCTCTGGGAATGCAGCCAGAAAAATGTTACGACTTTTTCCATCCTGTATTGTTGGCCAACCCTGAAACCCCTAGGTCATTTTAGAAAAAACATTCTGTCCCAGGCACACAATTTATGATTTTATGCCTGTCTTTGCAAATACATCTGTGCTCATCATTTCAAATACATAATAATTCAGAAATTTTCAATTTTCTGGGATTAGGCAAGGTTTCGAAAAAAAAGCATCTTCTCCTACTGCAGCTTTGACTATAGATTATCAGTCTCTAATCAAAGGGTATTAAGTTCTGAGTCTATAGTCCTGTCCTTATTCTAACAGACCGATATTCAGTGTGAGCTTTTAAGACAGGAAGTGATGTAGTGTCAGATTAATTTCAAATTTCTAAGTTTGCTGTGAATCACAGAATCACAGGATGTCAGGATTGGAGGGGACCTAAAGAGGACGTCTAGTCCAATCCCCCTGCCAGAGCAAGACCACCTAGACCACGCAACACAGGAGCCCATCCAGGCAGGTTTTGAATATCTCCAGAGAAGGATCCTCTCCAGGCAGCCTTTTCAAGTGTTAGCATTATTGTCACTTCCTTCTAATGGGAAGTATCTTTAAATGAGTACTTTTTAATTCTGACTTTACAACATTGCTGTACTATGGTATAATTAGTTGTTACTGATAAAAATCAAATATATAAACAAATCAGTTAAAAATCAACTATGGCTTTTTCCTTCAGCCCATATTCATAAGGTAAGATCCAAGCTATGTGCTGACTGAAAGCAGGAAGAAGTATATCATAGTTTCACTGGTTTCACTGCAAGATATGTATGAATCTCTGAAACTAGTCTGTGATGTACAGAACCTGAAGGAATTAAAAGGTTCCTCCTAAGACTTAAGATTTTCACATTGGCAATGGTGGGGCTGATGAGGTCACTTTGACAGATGTTTATTGGTTGTTCTCCAGGTGAGCCACTAGTCAGCAATTATTTATGGATAAGGTGTAATTCTTCGTTTTAAAAAGCACTTGAGAAATTCTTTTGCTCTTCCACCTGCCCCTTATCCCTGCTATGAGAGAGCTGAGATCTTAAGTAATGGTATGTACATTGTTTGTTCTCGCTGTTTTGTTTTGTTTTCATAGAACTGTTTATCAAACAAAGCTTCTTTTCCAAGACAAAATAATGGACAGAAGTTTTAAAAGTACCTGGAACTATATTTCGGAAATTTTCATACTTGCAGAAGTCATCTAGAATAACCACTTTATCAAAGCAGCTTCAGGTATATCATCAGATTGGTTAAGGCCATGTCACATTAAGTTTCTCATGCCTCCGAGCCTCTTTGGGCAGCTGTTCTAGTGTTCAAATTACAAGAATTGCAAGTTGTGTATTATTTCTCACCCTGTTGTTCACCAGGAAGACTGCAGTCTCATTAGAATCATGGAACCACAGAATCATAGAATAGTTGGGGTTGGAACGGAGCCTTCTCCTGAGCCTTCTCTTCACCAGGCTCTGAACAACCCCAATTCCTTCAGCCTGTCTTCATAAGGCAGTTGCTCCTGCCCTTTGACCATCTTCATGGTCCACCTCTGGATCCACTCCAACAGCTCAATATCCTTCTTATGTTGAAGGCTGCAGAACTGGACACAGTATGCCAGGTCTGGGGCCTCACCAGAGTCCAGTAGAGGAGCAAAATCACCTCTCTTGTCAAAGGCTACTGAAGACTGCACTCCCTTCTTAAACTGAAAAACCTGTTTTCTGAATCTTCTCTTACTTGCTATCCCAGCCAAGAAAACTTGGCTATTACATCCCAAACCAATTATTACTTGTGAGAAATCAGATTCATCAGCTTGTCCCGAGTGACTTCTTGAGCCATTGCTTCTAGAAATTATAATCAAGAAATCTCTTTGTTTTCACAACTTCATTGCCCCTCCAACTTCTGTGTTTGAAGCCATTAAGCACCAGAGCCTGTAATCAGGTGTTTTCTTCCTGTTTCCTTCATATCTGTATATGACTTCTTAGATAAAATGTATTTCAATTTGCAGCTAAAAAAATTAAAATTTGTGCTAGAAAAAAAATTTCCTCTATTCACTGTCAAATAGTGTAGCTTATTGGCACATAACATTTTTCAGATGACTAACTGAAACCTTTTTAAGAAGTTGCGTGCATACTTAATCATCAAGCACATTCCAAGTTACTCAGATCAATGCAGAAAAAGTTTTAAAAGAAACAGAATTTTGTGATAAGTCACTAGACAATACCTCTTAGAAGATATGGTGGAATACTTGCTTGTTTTTATGCCTATGACTGCTTGTTCTTATGCCTTCAGGGTCCATTTCACAGCATGCACTGCTGAAATAAAGGCCCTTCTCACAGCAATGATCAAGACCATCAAAATTATCTTTTTTATTCTGATAACAGGCAAGTCAAGAATTAAAAGTAGGTTACAGTCAAAAATTTTCACATAATCAATGAGGAGTCCCAGCAACTAGTTCATGAAATTGCAAAAGTCTAATTTTACAGTTTTAAAAAGTGAGATTTTATTCAGGAATACTCTTTTTATCAATCAAAACCTAAACCACTAGGTTACGTCCACAAAACATGTCACCATGCTATCCTTATCCTGGTAGAAGTACAGGGAATCAACATTTGTTGCTTTTGTTAATGCTGTGGGAGTTTAAGTCCACAAGAACAAGAGGAACAGAAAAAATTTTGTGACTTTGTAATTTTAAAAAGTTGCTAGTCCTACAATGAGATACAGAGCATTTGCAATTCAGCAAATAATTACTTGAATTAGGTAGTTCTGTGTCTACTTAACTTTCTTTCTCTAACTAGAGGTTTTAGTCAGGGAAAGTTCCTTTCTATGGGCTTTGACTCAGCACCAGAGAAGCAGCCAGTACAGCTGCAACTGCTAACAAGGGCTCTGTAGGGGTCTGGTGCACGAAGTGCAAGTTAGTGTTTAGGTCTGGTATGTGTTAAGGGTCTTGACAAACAACTGTAAAGGGATGGAAACTATGTCAGTTAGGTCTCTCACTTTGTCAATGATTATGTAAGAAGTGTCGTCTTAGTTGATGAATATCTGTAAACTCAGTACTATAAATTGTGAGGAAGCCTGTATGGTGGTGTGCATGCTAGGAGGAATGATCCATGCTGCCCAGTGCTGCAGCTTGCTTAATAACACATTTGTTACTGTTACTGAGTTTTCCTGCATTTCAGGTGTTTCTCACTGTTGAAGGCCAGGCTGGATAGGACTTTGAATTGATCATTAATGACCCTTCCGACTCTAACAATTCTATGTAATTCTGTAAATCTGTAATTCTGTGATTATATTTTTAAAGACAGGAATTGATTACTTCGTAGTTTATTTTCTTAGTTGCAAGAATCATAAAAATCCTTGGTTTATTGCTCTTTGGCAGAGATTCTTTATGCTTTATAACTTTGTGCTAAATCTTTCCTTCGGCCCAGAAGAGAAGGACAGATTTTACTAATGCTGAGCTGACAATGCGCAGATTCTTCTCTGCCGTTTTATTAATACAATCTGCTTCTGAATGCCACTAACAGTGACATTGGAACTGTAACATATAATCAGTACAAGACCTGGTGCTAATCATCAGTCAGTGTTTATATGTTAGTAAATTTCCACACCACAATCAGTACAGTTAGGAGTTCCCCTTGTTGGTGTCAGTGTTAACACTAATAATGTCCCACTGAGCCATCTTCTGTATACTTCAATGTTTCTAGGCAAACCCCTATTTTACCTCACAAACGGTCATCTGTGGGATTTCTGCTGACAGAATCTGTTAACCTTACAGGAAACCACCAAAGTCAGGACTTTTTAAAGATCAAAATGCTCAAAATTTCTGTACTCCATATGCTGGAGTTTTTCTGTACTCCATATGCTGGGGCTCATTTTCTAGCACAAATTTGAGAAAAGTTTTAACTGAAGGCAGAAAAATTCAGTGTCATAATGCAATGCTGAAATATTAATTTAAAATCTACTTGTGAATGTTCCCTTCATTGAAGTGGGTTAATTCTATGCACCAAAAATAGCAATACTTCAATTCAATAGACTAATATTTTCAATAGCAAGCATACTTTTATTCAGTTCAATAAACGAATATTTGTAATTTTGCTCTAAGACAGTGAGACACACCTGAAATGCAGGAAAACTTGGTAACAGTAATAAGTGTGTTATTAAGCAGGCATTCTTTACTGCAGCACTGGGCAGCATGGATCACTCTTCCTTACATGCACACCACCATACAGGCTTCCTCACAATTTATAGCACTGGGTTTACAGATATTCATCAACTGAGAGGACGCTTCTTACGTAATCACTGGCAAAGCAAGAGACAAAGTGATTAACTAACAGTTTCCAGCCTTTCACAGTTGTTTGTCCAGACCCTTATCACATACGAGACCTGATGGCCACACAGTCCCCTATAGAGCCATTGTCAATGACTGCAGCTGTAGCAGCTGCTTCTCTGCTGCTCAGTCATAGCCCTGTCTGAGCAAGTTTATTTTGAGAGTTTTTAAGTTTCTTGTCACAGCTACTTCTTAAGTTTTGCTGTTTCTCAATTTGTATTTTCTTAGTTACCTTTATTCAGTAGTTTATAAAACCTGATCTCTTAATTTAATCAACAGTTATCCAAATGCTGTCACATAGCTCTAACATGGATGCCTCTAGAGACATTCATGTTCCACCAGGCCATAGTGCTCACATCTGAGTAGTCCAGGAAAGCTCTTCAAATGTCCTTCTCTAGATTTTGAAGGAATCCCACTACAGCAAGCTACAACCCTCTTACTCTTTGTAGAATTTGTGAATATTGATAGGTGTTACCAATGTAGCCAAAGTGGATCCATAGGTTGTGAATGTTTTAATGAAGATCAGATTAATACTAGCTTGCTTTGAACCTGAACTTGAACATTAGCAGATAAATAGAAGATCATATTTCAGTCCTGAAGAGAGGTGAGGCTTCTTGTGCTTCATTTTCATTTTAAGAGAGGGAACCTTTGAGGCATTTGTGGCTCTGTTTTTAATAAAAGGGGGGCTAAATCCTGATTTTAAGAGATTTTTTTCCTTTTGCTTTACCCTATAGTGTTACTTTGACATCCTTGCACCATAGCTCTTCTTACCCCAGGGCTGAGTTTGACAGCTGGTTAATTGTTCTCAGTTATTGCAATGTTCCATGACTTGGCCATGTATAGATCAAGTCCTGCAAATGGGAGATATCTAAGAGCAACCCAAAATACAAAGTTACACAGTTGTATTTTCTTATATATTACTCTCTCTGGTACTTTCACCCCTGTTACAGCTTTACAAGACCTGTTATTGAAACATTAACCTGCACCTGCATGCCGCTGTATTACACAACAAAACTAATTAATTCCAGACCAGGTGTGAGCAGACAATCTAATTTCCTTTGGTCTACTCACAATATAAAACTGAGAGCTTATGTCAGCTTTCTGCTTTCTTGCCACCTCCAGGAGACAAGCACCAAAAGAAAACACTACAGCTTTTCAAGAAGCATCAGTGATGTTTTTTAAAGACTGCTTACAAGCCCCAAGGCAACACTTACCATCATTTTGCACTTTTACTCTCAATATTTCCACTGTCAGTCAGTTTCACTATGGTTATGTTACTGTAACTGGTAAAGGATTAAAGTACCACTCAGGAGTGTTAAATGGGGAAGAGATTAAAGGAACATATTTAAAGAGTCATTTGATTTCAAAGGGTGTTCTGCCTGAGTAACAACAATGGGCTCATATCCAGTGTACTTTAGTCCTGTTAATTTATTTCACGAAAGAAAAATAAAAGCACTGTGAAGTTTGATTATGAATAGGGAGATGTTTGCCAGACATTAGAAATCCTAGGATATCAAAGCCTTTGTGTTTGCAACAGTGCCATGCATCTCTAGATTTGGCAACAGTCCACATATGCTGATACAGTTTGTGTGTTTAATTCATGACATGCACAGCAACATATTTATCACTGCAAGGAAGGAGCCCTGTTTGACACATTTAGCATGGCAAGGAAGACTCCACTATATAATTTTTTACTAAAGCTCCCCAAATCACGGGCTAGTTTTTTGAACAAAACTCAATGCAGAAGTCTGTTACTTGAAGAAATCTTTTGTCCTGGCTGGAGAATGATAACGAAACACAAATTCAGCAGCCTCTGTAATAAAACACCATGACACTGCAGTGCAGCTTTTGATCAGACATAGAAGTATTGCTACAGAGATAACTTTTTGACAGGTCCTTAACGTCATTCAGGCCTAGGCAGTGTATGTAAAAGGTACCTGTTGTAAAGTAAATTTGCAGTTGCCTGATTTAACCTAACTTTGAATAACAAATCGGGAGTACAGTTAAGTGCAAATACTCTCAAATAAACCCTCTCAAGATGTAAAGTACAAACTGCAAGTCTCTGGATGGCATAAAGTAATTATCTTAAACACCTGATGTTCCCAGAACTACCTTATATTTCCATTGCTCCAAGCAGGAAAAGCCTTTCAGCAGTTAGGACAACTCAAGTGAAGTGTATCAGTTCTTTGTAAGTTCTCTGACACAAATACGTAAGATAATAAAATGTGAGTTGTCTCTGTGACAGCTCTGGACAGGAAACCCCATGTACATTGCCTATAATAAGAGAGGAAATATAATAGTTGCTTCTTGTGTTAGCTGCTGTATGCTTTTAATCTTGTAATTGCACACCTTTAAAGAACTAGATTGAGCATCTTCTGAAGGTGATAAATGGATATTTTAATGATGTGAAATATAATACTTAGGCATAGAGACACCAAAAGGAGACCTCAATTTTTCAACTATTTATGAAGCATTGAACTTCACTTAATGACAAGGACATGGACCTGTCCGAGCTGGGCCAGAAGAGGACCATGAAGACAATCAGAGGGCTGAAGCACCTCTCCTATGAAGACAGGCTGAGAGAACTGGGGCTGTTTAGCCTGGAGGAAAGAAGGCTCTGGAGAGACCTCAGAAAGTTCTATCAGTAACTCAAGTGGGACTCAAAGCTGGGGAGGGACTGACAGGTTTTCAGCACCCAGGCCGTGCACTTCAGTGTCAATTGTAATGCCTCCATAACTTAGGAATGCTTATTTCTTTTGCTTTCTCTAAACATTGTAAATGTTTTCACTTTCAATAATAGGGCACCTTTTCCTCAACTGGAGCTACTACAAAGATAAAGAAGAAATACCACATATGGAACTCTTCTTGCTGGTCCTTTGAAAAGGCTCTGCAGCTTTAAAGAAAGAAGAAATCCCATGCAAAATTTGGAATCAGATGCCACAGATTCAAAAAATCTTCAAAAAATTTCCTGCTTGATTTTAATTTATTTGTAAGAATCAGACTGACTATCACAATGCCTCTGCCTTCTACAGACTGGCTGTGATCAACTGCTTTCTGCAGTCATCTTATATCTCTACACCAATGTTCAAATAAGCTTTGATACTCAAATACAGATCGATCATGGCTATACCTGTAAACTTTCCTAACAAAACTTAGGAGGTTAGCAAAAATAATCTTACAATCCTTGTAGTGACAAGTAAATTCCAAGTATGCAGTTTGATATGAAAATAACAGCAATGAAAAATAAGCATCCAAATGCAGTAGGAACTCAGCAGGAACAAAGTCCCAGTACTTGACCTTAGCACCAAAAGTGATGTTTTCAGAAACTGTGTGTTTTGCCCTACAAGCCGATGTATCTCTGTAACTAATTAGCCCTTTGAACAAGTGTAGCTCCAATTGGATACAGGACAGTATAATTATTTTCAGAGATGTATGCACACAGCATACATGCATGATTTAAGGTTCCAGGTTCAAATGGCATTTTCCGACTCAGAATTACTCTAAGTGTATTGGAAAAGTAATTTCCAAAGTAGTGGCCAAGAAGGCCAATGGCATCCTGGGTTGTATTAAAAGGTCAAGAGGTCAAGAGAGGCTCTTCTCCCCCACTACTCTGCCCTGGTGAGACCACATCCAGAATATTGTGTCCAGTTCTGGTCTCCACTGTTCAGGAAGCACTGGGAAGTGCTGGAGAGGGTACAGTGCAGAGCAACAAAAATGACAGAATGATAGAATCATAGAATAGTTTGGATTGGAAGGGACCTTAAAGATCATCGAGTTCCAACCCCCCTGCCATAGGCAGGGACACCTCCCACCATCAAGATGAAATTATTGTGTAATTGTCTTGAACACCTCCAGAGAGGAGGCATCCACAACTTCTCTGGGCAACCTGTTCCAGTGCATCACCACCGTCACTGTAAAGAATTTCTTTCTTATGTCAAGTCTAAATCTACCCCCTTCCAAATTACATCCATTGTTTCTAGTCCTCCCATCCAATATCATATTAAAAAGTCCTTCCCCTGCCTTTCTGTAGGACCCCCTCA
>VZTY01032203.1:82495-94393 GCA_013400935.1 Turnix velox
TTTGGTGATGAAGGAATTGGAGCATCCCCCTTATGATGAACAGCTGAGGGAGCTGGATCTCTTTAGCTTGGAAAAGAGGAGGCTGAGAGGGGACTTCATTAATGTTTATCAATATGTAAAGAGTGAGTGGCAGGAGGATGGCACTAGGATGGAGGCTCTTCTCAGTGACCTCCAATGATAGGACAAGGAGAAATGGGTACAAGCTGGAACATAGAAGGTTCCTGAGAAATGTAAGAAAAGGCAGGAAACTGGAACAGACTGCCCAGAGAGGTTGTAGAGTCTCCTCTGGAGACATTCAAAACCCATCTGGGTAAGTTCCAATGTGACCTGGTCTAGGTTTTCCTGCTCTGGCAGGGAGATTGGACTAGATGATCTCTTGAGGTCCCTTCTAATTCCTCACATTCTATTATTCTGTGATTTTACACTGTCCCATATCTGTCTTTGCTAGTGTAATGCTCCTTTATTTGCAAAAAGCAGTAGATCAAGATGTTTTACAGCCCTAAAATTTAAAACTTCATACATGAGATGTATTTATATGCAATTGTATAAAATTTTGCCACCTGAGGCAATTTTAACTGCACAGATCAAGTGCTCTTATAAAATTCCCTCAGGATCTAGAGAAAATCCTCTGGGATATTTTCTTTTTGAATTTGTGGTGTTTTGATTGAAGTTATTTTTGATTAGTTTAAGGAAAAATATATTCATTACCTGTGAAAATGCTTACGTCATGGTCTGGAAGCGAAACAGAATGCAGGGCTGACAAACCCTCATCAGAAGGTGTTCTGAGGGCCCCACTTGCTGTAGCACTCACTTTTGAGTCAACTGGAAGCTGGGAAACTATTTCTCAAAATCAATGACATACTACCCTCTTCTGAATAAATTTGGTCTAGAGGTATCTTCCCTTCAATGGAAGAAAGGAGATCTCAAAAAAAAGAACAAACCAGTGTGTCTTGGCAAATGGATGAAATTTCTACAGAGGCTGTTCAGTGAAGAACATCAATAAATTCTGAATATCAAATACATCAAAGCACAATGTATGTATTTTTGTATAATATGGTAATGACAAGAAAGATGACATGAAATGTAAGTAGTAGATAGATGATTTAAAGTAAACAGGAGGTGGATCTCATATAATTATGCAGTGGAACTTATTTTTGCTCAGTTTGGTGCAAAAACATGGAATCCAAGCCCAGAAAATAAAGGATGCTGGAGAACTATGAAACATAAAGACACATTCAGGAAGATTCTGAGCTGCAGGCTGCTGAGTGAGCTGTAAAAATACCACCATTTGTTTGCCTTATTCCTCTAACTTTTCCTGAATATTCTCTACTGGAAATTATCACATACTTATCTGTACTATCTTTTTGCTCTTTTTAGTAGAGTATTCCGTCTTTTACAATAAAGGCAATTTGCAGACGTACAAGCAGAAAAAGCTTAAAAATTTATATGTAATCACATAGAAATTTGTACATCCTAAATCACTTCTCTGATTTGCTTGAAGGTTTCTATGATACCTTTCTTGCAGAGAATTTCACACCAGAATGGCATGCAATATTCTTCCAGATGTAAATTCATGCTTAGAAAATCTGTTTGCTCTTCAGATCTATCACGAAACAGTCTGTTACAGAAGGATTTTAGTCTTCATCAAGCATCTGCACAGCTAAGAGTCTGGGAAATAGCTTTATACTCTCACAAGATTAGGCTGAATCCTTCTCACATGTCCTGCAACCTCTGCTGCATGAATTAAAAGTGCTCATGTTCATTCATTCCTTTTTTTTAGAAGAACACTGGAATAGGCTGCCCAGAGAGTTTATGGAGTCTCCTTCTCTGGACAAAACCTACCTGGACACCTTCATGTGTGACCTGGTCTAGGTGTTTCTGCTCTGGAAGGAGGATTGGACTAGATGATCTCTTGAAGTCCTTTCTAATCCCCGACATTCTGTGATTCTGTGATTCATTGGCAGTCCCGAGGAGAGAACTGAGGAACTTATGCTACCAAACTGGTAAAACCTGCAACTGCATTCAGCTTTCACATGTGTCAAAAGACAACAGAAGTCACAGTAAACTGCTGCTTATTCTTCACCATGGTGGACTACCGTGGGTGCGAGTTCCATTTTAACATAATTTAACAATGAAAACATGCTTTCAAGTTCTTCAAATGCATTGCAAAATACTTCAGAAACAAAATGCAATCAGTTTACAAACAACAGAAAAATTTATACTGAAATAATTTATTTGTAGAATTGTATTTCAAAAAATTGAATTGAAAAACTAATTTGCATTAATTTGAAATTACATATTGTGCCACATTCTAATATCTGTAAAATTCAGTGCAATTTTGTGTAGAATGCATAAAATAAGATTGTGGGTGTCAACTGCAGGTTAACACTTTCTGTGCCTTGGCAGATGATAATGAGGGGAACCTTGAGCCAGAAATTAAGACCTCAATTTCAGCAATGAATCTAAGATATGCTTATCATGTGCTGTTGTCTTAAGACTCAGGCCAGGTAGTCAATTCCTGAAAGGGAATTGCTAGTGCTAACAAAGGGCACTTCTAACTGTAGTGTTTGGGGTGCGTAAATTTAACAACATGTAACTGGAATATATATAAGGGAACTTTACACAATGAACACCAGATCACAGCCCATCAATACTGCAGGGATGGTGCCCCATGAGAGAACAAAGTGAGGCAATTGAACCTCTGAGAACCATAGCATAGTCTGGCTGAACTTTGAGGGAAGGCTGAAAGGAAGTCAGAGCTGAAACAAAACCATATATTTCATAATTTCATAATCACTTTGGTTGGAAGAGACCTTTCAGATCATTGAGTTCAACCATCAACTCTTGATCCTCAGATTAGAAGTCTGATGCCCTCCAAATTGATCTGCATGCCTCGGTATATGCTCACTCCTTACCCAACCACTGGACAGAGGTAAGCATCACATCTAGCCTGCAGAAGTTTGCAGATGGGGACCCGCCAGGGCCAGCCCATGCCCCACTGTCCATCACCTAATGTCCTGGAGCTCTGCTCCTACCAACCTGTGGTCTCCACTGCAGCTTCTCTAAGGCAATGCCCAAATCCCCACTCCTGTGACTAGTCACCACTGGCTGCTGCTCTCTGCATCACCTCAGCCTCCTACCCTCCAAGGGAGGAGCCCCAAGAAGTTCAACATGAAGTGCAAAGTCCTGCTGCTGGGGAGGGACAATGCCAGGTCACCAGCGCATGCCTCAGAACACTCAGCTGGAAAGCAATGGTGCAGTAAAAGCTCTGAACCTCTGTCTCTGCGAGCCCATCATGTGCCCTTGGCACAAGGAACACTGAGGGTGACCTGGGCTGCAAGAGGAGGTGTTTTGCCAGCAGGCCAAGGAATGTCATCCTCGTCTTACTTGGCACTGGTGATGCCATGCCTGGAGCACTGTGTCTGCTTTTGGGCTCCCCACAAGAGACAGATGCACATACAGGAGAGTCCATGCACCATGAAGGAGCATGAAGCAAAGGGCCAGTGAATCAAGGAAGGTGATCTTCCTTGGCACTTGTGGTGACACATCTGGAGCACTGCATCTGGTTCTATGATCTCTAGTCCAAAAGAGAGACACATATGGGAGAGAGTCCATCCAAGGGTCAGGAAGATGGTGTAAGGAGCTGGAGCATCACTTCTTGAAGCAAAGGCTAAGCAAGCTGGGACTGCTCAGCCTGGTGGAGAGAAGGCCCAGAGGGACTTGGATCTGATCCATGCACAATGGGGCCTGAAGGGAGCCTGCAGAGAAGACAGGGTCAGGCTCTTCTTGCCAGTGGTGCCCAGAGAGAGGAGAAGGGATAGTGGAGAGCACTCAGGACATGACCAACTGGAGCAGGAGGTCTGGAAAAGAGGACATCCAGAGATGCCTTTCAGCCTCAGGTGCTCTCTGGTTTGGTAAAAGTATTTCAACTGTGTCAAGTACTTGTTATAATAGCCTCATTATGGTGATGGAATGTGACTATAGGAAAACAGGACAATTATACTCTGCTTGTATTTACCACCCTTCAGACACATAGCAGGCTGCGGGACATAAGCAGAGCTTCTGCCGCTAAGGAAAGGGGTTGAAATCTGGTGCTGCAAGGAAAGACTCTCCACCATTATACTACAGGATCTGCTCTCTCTTCAGTTGACCTTGTCATTTGTATTGCTGCCAAAACTAGTCAGTCTTACTGACCTTCCTTTGGAAGTACTTGTCAGCTTCTGTCCTTGCCTTCAAGGACAGAGAAGCCCATAGACTCACAGCCTACCCTCGCAAATCCTGTTTAAGCAAGAAGCAAACACTGGCATCAACCCACAGTCCATGCTTCTTTGTGTATGAGAAGACCTGCAGGATGGTAACAAACCATACATCCATAGAGCAGCAAAGCTGGAAAAGCACAAGCTATAAGGAGCGGCTAAGAACTCTGGGTAACTAGTCTGCTTTCAAGAAAAGGAGGCTGAGGGCAACCTCACTGCTCTCTACAGCTTCCTGGATAGAAGTGGAGAGGGAGGTGCTGAGCCCTTTTCCTGGGGATCCAGCAACAGGACACTTGGAAATGGTTCAAAGCTAGTTCAGGGGAGATTCAGAATGGACATTAGGAAACATTTCTTTTCCAAGTGAGTGATCAAATACAGGAACAAGCTACATAAAGAGTTACTCTACCAACAAGAATGTCCTCTGAAATCTGAATGTATAAATTTGAGAAATTAATCAGAAAGTAGTATTCCAGAGAATATATGAGAATGTGATGTAAATGCTATAGAAATATTCACTCTATAGATATGGTGTGTTTGGTTTTTTTTTAGATACATTGAAAAAACACTAAGTTTCTTACTTTTGCCCTGAAACAGTCATTTCAACAGACTAGTAATTTTGTTCTGTGTAACTCTTCATCTTGCTTCTTATGATTCTTTCAAGCATAAATACTAGCAGAGAACAACAGCCTTCTTCCTCTTTTAACAATTAACTCTCCATACAGTTAGTAAACATAGTGTTCTTCGAGGCCACATGCTCAAACATAGCTACAAATTTAAGGTACTAGAGAACAAGAGACTTGTGTCATTCAGAAACAGAAGGGTCCTTAGCTGTATGTCTGTGCCTTCAGTCACTGGTGAAACACTGTAGATCTTCAGTAGAATATCTCTTTGGATAAGCAGATTCATTCAACCTTTTGATGAGTGATACAAAGAGAAAGACAGAATATAAATGAATAGAGGACATGAATCAAAATATAAACCCAAAAAGTTGGTAAGAAAATACTTATTCTCTTGTCATTCCAACGCCTGAGAAAGTAAAAGCTTACTAACTAAATTACAAATTGAGAAATTCTTTTGCACCTAATTCCTTGTTATTTACACAAAATAAGGTATCTGAAGTCAATTGGACTCAAATCACTGGCGTTATGCTTTTCTTAAGTTGCCTCAATGAGATAAGCATCTTGCTTTATTCCTACTAGTTAAACAATACAGCGAGCTTCAAAACTGAACTTTCACTGACTAATTTAATTGACTCTCCTTTTCAGATAAGAATAACTGTAGAATAAAAATTTCTTAGTTAATGCCTATGCTATGTGATATTTTCAACAGGTGGAAAGGAGAAAATGTTGCCTCCGTAGAAGTTGCTGAGATCATTGATATGATGGATTTTGTACAAGAAGTCAATGTTTATGGTTACTTTAAAAAGTAAGACATTCTCTACAGTCTGAGAATATAAAGTGAAAATTCTCATTCTCTGTCATTTCTGTTATTACAATCCAATGCATATTCTTCATGTGAAAAAAAATTGTATCAACTTGTCAATTCAGGCTTTCCCAGAGTACTTTGAAATATCAGTTCCAATAAAAATGCTTAATTTAATAAATGTGATATGCTGAAATTCCATAATGAATGGCAGAAACATCACCATGAAATAAAACTCAGATGTGAGAAGCACAAGCTACAGAATACTTAGGCCACAGGCTTTCACCTGAAAAATTGAAAATGAGGCATATTAAAAGATGCCATTCCTGAAAAGACTTTTCCCTATCTTGTAAGTATAATCCTAGAAGATGTGTATTTTTTCACAATTGGAATTTACAAATAATATGTGGTGCTTCATGAAAAAGCATACGTATCCAATATGGCTGAACAACTGTGAGAACTAAATTGCAAGATTTCTCAGAAGACGCATCAATTGAATGAATGAGTTGAGAAAGACTAGCTTTCTGTTGGTGCTGAATAGCTGCTCTGTGCCTAATATTAAGCAAAGAAAGTCTAGTATTAAAAGAAAGCGGTCACATGAAGAAGAAGTTATCAAGAGACAAGCTGCTACTTCGTGTACAGAGATGGAAGATGCAATGGATTTAAAGAAAGAGGACACATGAAAATAAAATTTACAAAAGGCCATAATCTGAACAGTTAATGTTCAGATTTGACAGTTCTCTGTCAAATGCAAATATTTTTATTTTTGAATGATGGCATGCTCAAGGGCATGCAAATGAAACTGTAAGCCTAACTTGGAAAGCATATCTCAATCTCATCTACAGTTGGAGCTGACAAGAATTATTTGAATGGCTATTGCAACCGCAGGCACTGAACAGCAAATCAAAACAAAAACTCGTAAGGTTAAGAATCACATTCTTTCATGGTTGTAGGTTTAATAAAATCTAAATAGCATAGTCTTTCATACTTTGAATTAATTTGAGCCTCAAATACTGCCAAAGCAAAATATATAGCATGTTACAAATTAACAACTGCAAGTTAATTTTCATGAAAAGGGAACACCGATATTTTATCTTTCTAGTGCCCTGGCCATAGCTTAAAGCTGCTCTTTCATTCTGGACAGATTTACCTTGTTTCTAATAATTTAGATATTTTCTCCATTTATAATTTTCACACATTTGCATAAAGAAAAACTAGGAACTATGTTTGTTAGACCTTTTTCAAAAGAGTTTTGTTTCTGCTTTCATGTTAAAATTAATTATATGTTTGTAATTTGCTAAGAGGTATGTTCCCTTTTTTTGACTGCTTGTGAAATAGACACTCAGCACTGCTTGTACAATGTACAATCACCACTAATAAAAAAGAGGTTAATGACATTTAAAAAATTGAATGGAAACACTGAAAGCAATTTCCAATATAAAGTCTCCCAGATTTTGGGTATCTTGTACTCAAATAATATCTGAAAGGATAAGGCATAATTTTCACAATATCAAAACATTTGTTCTGACCAATTCTAAATCCCTCCAAGTGTCATACAAGCTCACGAACACCCCTGTGTTCACCTGTATTTTTTAATTTTTTTTTTTTAGACTATGAACTGGGATGGCAGCTATTGTGCTTAAACCTGACCAACCCTTTGATGGAAAACAACTTTACAAGCACGTTGTGGATTGCCTTCCAAGTTATGCCCAACCATGCTTTGTGTGAATCAGGATAAGACAATCAGCTGCCTCCTATTTGTATTTATTTTCTGTCTGAGATGAAAATTGGTCTTTGTAACTATGGAAGGACTGAAATAATTTGCAAACATAGGTAAGAATTGAAACACAAAAATGTTAGTATTATGGTTGTTATAATTGTGAATTTAAGCAAGTATGTGATGAATTAAATTTATATTTTTCTTTAGGGATAAATCCTAAATGTGATTAATAACTTGGCAAATTTGGATGTTTTTGTCAAATATCTCCATCTTTAACAAGTTTGCTCTTCCAGACAGTGCAGATGCACATGGGTAAGATGCCTAAAAAGATAACATGACCCGTTCAAAAACTTTTCTTAATATGTATGATTTTGAAGTGATTCTATTCACTAAGTATCAAAGAAATGTCAAGATATTTGAAACAGAGAACACTGAAGATCTGAAAACTAAAATGTACCCACATGCTTGAGAGCATAAAATCAGATCTGGGATACAATTCTTTTTAAACAGGCACTTTATAAGTACAAGGATTACACAACTTGTACACTCCACACAGGATGATCTCCTGCAACAGGACATGAGATCACGAAGAGCAGTAAAGTTGTAGCAGAAATTTTTCTGCTTTAGAGAATGCAGAGAGGCATTAGGCAGTTTTGCCCCTCCCTAAATTTTGACAAATCCTCTGAAAGGAACAATTGATTTGAGAATAAGATGGGAAATAATAGAGTGAGCAAGACTACAGAGGAAGAAGAGAAAAAGAATGCACACATTTTGAGAGAAGTGGAATTTTAAACATTCAAAGAATTCAGAACAACTTCTTTTTTTCATTAATAGATTACTGCACTAAATAAATGTATCTTCCCATGCATAGGAAATATAGCTCCCATACATAGGATATACAATGTATGATGCCTCAGCACAACAGTGCCCTCTTCTGGAAAACAATTTTGGAATAGTTTTTCCTATGGTGCCAGTGGATGGATAGTATCTACATGGACTTCTAGGGTCTATTTATGATTAAACTTGTTTGCATTTATATGTTCTCTGCCTAAAGCTTTACTTAGCCAATTCAAAGGAGTTTATTAATATACTATTTGTACTAACTACTGAATACTTAACCTTGTGAATCTTTATTAAGAGACAAAATCAAATTAATAACAAAATCAAAGCAATAACAAACATATTATTGGTTTAAGCATAATCCTAGGGGAAAATAATATGACCCGTTCTGAACTCACAGTTTTCTGAGGATACAGAAAAGGAAATTCTTCTGAAAAAAAAAAGCCAAAAAACCCAAAATGTATTTTGAGATCAAGAATGACAAACAAAAATATTACATTCTTACAGCAAATTGGATTTCAGATAAAATCAACCTTGAAAAATTTTCAGTCAGTAGGACCTTTCTGACATGACTTGCAGCCATGACTTCGTGGAAAACAGACCAACTGACAGTGGTCCTTCTCAATGTTTCTGACTTGATCCTAGAAGAGTGGAGGCCCAGGGACAATGATGTAAACAGCCAGGATATCGTAAGGATCTGAGAAAGGTTTTCTTTTTCATTTGATTTTTGCTCACTTCCTTTCTTTCCTTTTCAGAAAGGAACTAGGAACTAGGAACAGGTCTGTAGCAGGGAGTGATTTCAGTTTTGCATTATTTGTGCTCTGTTTCTGTTTAGTGTGGGTTTTTTTCAGAACTTGTATTTCCATACAGAAAAATATAACTTTATTAAAACAACATCAGGGGATCACTTATATAGAATATCTCAGCAATCTAAACTCATACTACACATTGAAAATCTTTGATACATATCTTTATTAAACATCTGATTTTAAATTACAAATCTCCACATAGTTACCAAAACAAATTCAAGCTATCTATTCAATATGAAGCAGTCCTTCCTGGAAATGACAGACCACTCCTACCATCCAGCAGCTATTCACTGTGTGAAATGACTTGGTGGTCTAAGTGTCTAAGTACTGCCAAAAGAGGGAATGAATTTGCAAACTCACTAGCAGACTTGGCTCAGAAGCCAAAGGCTAAATGATTTGAGATGTGGAAATGGCACAGCAGTGTGAAGGAGAAAACAGGCATGCTACAGATCAAGAGACAAAAACAAGTAAGAACTGAAAAGTAGTCTTTTTCAGCATGAGAAAATATTTATTACATTGAAAACATCAGAAAAGTAAAACAATGCTTGAGAATGTCTGTTTTAATCATAGAATAATAGACTTGCAAAGGATCTTCAAGGGTCATCCAGTCCAACCACCCTGCAGTGAGCTGCAGTGCTGGATATCCAGCACTAAGTCTGGTTGCTCAGAGCCCCAGCAAGCCTGGCCTTCTAGTTATCCACCACCTCTCTGGGCAGCCTGTTCCAGTGCCTCACTAGCTTCATGGTGGAAAACTTTTTCCTTATGTCTAGCTTAAACCTAGTCTGCTCTAGTTTAAACCCATTGCCTCTATTGCTGCATGCTCTGGCAAACAGTCCCCCCTCAGCTTTCCTTCAAGTACTGGTAGGTCGCTATAAAGTCTCCCTTGCAGCCTTCTCTTCTCCAGATTGAACAGCACTAACTCTCCCAGACTGTCTTCATAGGAAAGGTACTCCTGGCATTCTTGTGGCTGTCCTCTGCACTCTCCCCAACTGAACACTGTCTTACTTGTGCTGAAGGCTCCAGAGCTGGATGTAGTACTGAAGGAGGGATCTCACAAGGGCTGAGTAAAGGTGCAAAATCATCTCTCTTGGTCTGCTATTGATGGCCGTTCTGATGCAGTCCAGGATACAGTTGACCTTCTGGACTGCAAGTGCTCTTGTCCAACTTTAGATCCACCAAAACTCCAGGTTCTTTTTCACAGATCTGCTCTCTACCACATCAGCTCCCAGCCTACATTGGTAAGGAGGATTGTCTTGGCCCAAGTACAGCGCTCTGCACTTATTCTTGAACTTCAAGAAGTTTGCAGAGGCCTGGTCTGTCCAGATCTCTCTGGATGACATCCTGTCTCTTCAGCATGTTGACTACACCACTCAGCTTGGTGTCATTCACAGCCTTGATGAGGGTGCATTAAACTCCATTGTCTGTATCATCTATGAAGACATTAAACAGCACAGGTTCCAGCAAAGATCCCTGAGGGACACCACTCATCACTCTTATCCATCTGAACACTGAGCCATTGATTACTACCCTCTGGATGTGACCATCCAGCTGTTACTTATCCACTGAAGAGCCCACCCATCAATTCCATACCTCTCCAACACAGAGAGAGGATGTTGCAGAGGACTGTGTCAAAGGTCTTGGAGAAGTCCAGATAGATGATGTCAGCTGGCCCCTCCTTGTCCACTGATGTAGTCACTGCACTGTAGAAAGCCACTACGTTGATGAAGCATGACTTGCCCTTGGTGAAGCCATGCTAGCTATCTNCATGACTTGCCCTTGGTGAAGCCATGCTAGCTATCTCAAATCATCTCCCTGTCCTCCATGTGCCATAGCAAAGTTCCTAGGACAATTTGCTCCATGATCTTCCCAGGCACAGAGGTGAGGCTGACTGGTTTGTAGTTCTCAGCATCCCCCTTTTTACCCTTTTTTGAAAACGGGAGTGATGATTGCCTCCTTCCAGTCATCAGAGACTGCACTCAACTGCCATGACTTCTCAAGTATCATGGAGAGTGGCTTAGCAACTACATCGGCCAATTCCCTCAGGACTCTGGCATGCATCTGGATGTTCAGATTCCTCCAATGGACCTGAACCTTGTTTTCACTGACAGTTGGTAGGACTTTCTCCACCTGGTTTCTGTCTTGTGTTCCTTCACCTTTGGAGGCATACAGAGAGGGCTTGCCAGTAAATACTGAAGCAAAAATGTTATTGAATACCTCAAGATTCTCCTCATCTGTTCTTATGAGTTAACCCTTGTTACTTATCAGCTGGAGCTATGCATTCTTTAAGCTTCCTATTCTGGTTTGTATACCTGTTGAAGCATTCCTTGTTATTTTTAGCATCTCTTGCCAAATTGAACTCCAGCTGTGCCTTGGCCTTCCTAACCTCCTCCCTACATAAGCAAACAAGTGAGATCAATTTATGGACCACTTATGCTCTCACACACCGACTATTGTGTGTTCATGACTTGGTGTTTGAACAACTGTAGAACAACTGATTACACAGAGAAATAACAGAGGAAGGCATTTTACATACTTGCATTCAATGTCTTAAAAGAAGTTGAACACTTGGAAATCAGAGGAGTACTATAAAATTAACCATCTCTCTCCAGAGCATCATCAAGCAGTCCATAAACTATATATTTTGTGATCAGCTATACTAATAAAAGTTTAAAAAAATGCTTATTTTGAAGCAAAAACTTGCAAGCTTGCATGTGGCTTTGATGGAGAAATTACTGAGAAATAAAAGTTGCATTTAGATTTATGTTTCACTGCATCTGTAAATCAGTTAATTCTGTCAAATGACATTCAATAGTAAGATTGTATGATCCATTTTATTCAGAAGTGCATCACA
>VZTY01032204.1:325-30593 GCA_013400935.1 Turnix velox
GCAGTTGTCTTTCTGGACTGTGAGCATGCATTGGTTGCTCATGTTGTGCTTCTCATCAGCCAACACTTCTAAGTTCTCCTCAGGGCTGCTCTCAATTCACTCTCTTCCCAACCTGTATTTTTGCTTGGGATTGCCCCTAGCCACATGCAGAACCTTGCACTCACTCTTGTTGAACTTCATGAGGTTTCCACAGGCCCACTACTCAAGCCTGTCCAGTTCTCTCTGGATGGTATCCCATCCCTACAGTGTTTTTAATTACATCATACGGCTTGCTGTCATCAGCAAACTTCTGAGGGTGCACACCATCACACTGTGTCTTCAGGAACAGACAGGAAATACCTACCTTAAATAACATGGCAGGGGAGGCACAGTGCCTCAGCTGTCTAATACAAGCGGTGATACTTCCTTAGCTGGGGATTCTACCTTCTGGTTTGGCTTCTTTCAGCATTATCCACAGCACCACCATCGTCATCTGCAGTTCAGACATGGTATAATGTTATGAATGCATGAGCCACATCCCTGGCTGCTAGGGCATGTGTGCCAACAGATGAATGTCATGTCTGGGATCCTGTGCGCCATACCTAACCTCATATCCTCTAAGCATAGTAAATATTGATTTATACTGCTGTAAAAGTGTGAATTGGTTTGCTCATCTAAGGGCTGAAAATTCTATGGAAACATGGTAATTGCAGTCAGCCTGGAAACACCATGATACAAACTTTCCTATAACATTCTGGTGTTTATAAGCAAGTTTCCAGCTTATCAGTGCAAATGGCTCTAACCTCTCTGGGTTTAAAAACAGCTTCGTTTGGCAAGGTTTATATTAGAGGCCAGCAATTTTACACTGAGTGCTGAGGTAACTGTAAAAGTAGTGACTTTTTTTCCAAATGCCAAAGATATTTGCTCACGGTCAAAGCTTTGGGCTGATTTGACACAAACCAGGTTAACTGAATTGGTCTAAGCAACAAGTCTTTCCTGGGCCCTCTTCTTTAGGCTGGAATGTGTTTGGAACTTCTCGTGCTGACAGATAATCAGGCAGACCTGGGGGCTTGGGAGCTTTGGCATGGGATTGAAGAGAAGCTGTGGACAGGCTGTTGTAATCTCTTTAACGAGCATGGCTGCAGCTTCGAGAGAATGTGTTTAGGCAGCCCAGGGGCTGCAATTATTTAAGTATCCAAATACATAGATGGCAGCATTGCTATACATCTAGTTGGCCTCTTCAGATGACTAAATTATGTCTGAAAGGATCTCTGAAATGACTCTTGACATCCACAAGGGAGGTGCAAGTTGTGCTTATTTCTGCAGATACCCATCAGGAGGTCTTTGTGACAAAGCAGGAGATATCAAATTAGGAGAAAGTTCTTCTGTGTTTTGCAACATGGTAATTTGTAGCCCTCACCAAAATGTCATGGGGAAGGAATGCTCAGACAGAGTGATGCTGCAGCCATGAGCTGCTCTCACCAGGCCAAGGGACAGTCAAGAGGTTGCCCACTTCTCTCTGTATTTTTTTTTTTGCTTCTTAGTACAGAGGAAACCTCAAAATAATACCTCTTCAAAACAGCAGCCCATAGCCTCTCTTTATTGCCACAGTATACCCTTACTCTTAAACCTCTGCTGAAATTGTCTGCCAAAGACTTTAAATCTGAGCTGTTTCTTCACTTGTTTACATATAAATTGTTCCGTAGTAAGAATATCCTGATCCTTTCTACACTTTCGGGAGGGCTACCCCACCCTTCCCTTGCTGTCTTCCTCAGGAATCCTGCCACCACAGATCGGCCATGTTCTAATGGAAGCGGCTTCATACCAGTGTGTGAAGATCTTTGCAGGGCTTGGAGGGTCACACACATGTTGCTTAATCTGATGCAAGCAACAGCACTGCAAAGTCAGCAATGTCAAGCCATGAGAAATATATAAAAGTGTCCTGTTACAACACCTCACACTCCTCTTGTCTTCACTCCCAGGCTGTTGTACAGCTAAAGTGAGAAGATTATGTGGGGTGTGTGATAGCAGCTGCCTCCAGGGTTCTGTGAAGTCTCTGTTGTTAGGATCCACAGGCCAGTACTGTGGAAGGAATGATGCACTTCAGGCACAAGAAAGAAACAGCAGTGTAGTTTATTGATATAAAACGGCAAGTTAACAAAATCTGATGGTAAATGTGACAGTGAATTGACTGGATTTGATGGCAAGGTACATCTGGTTATTTCCTGCATAGGGAACAGAGTCAGATAAAACCGTCAGGGACCACCCACCCATTGAGTCACAGGGCTCATAAGCGGCCTCCTTTCTTTGTAAACTGCTTCTCAAAGAGGAGTATAGGTTTGACTGAATCCAATCCTAGTCCTAGGCTTAGTCAAGAGGATTGCATGTGTGCACAACCTTAGTGAACATCAAAGTTTAGCATGCTGTTAGTCACTTAATGAGGATCTGTTGCAAAAAGGAATCCCTGAATCTCAAAGAGTAACTTTTAGTAGCTTCCTTGCTCAATGGGGAGATCCTGGCATGCAGCCCACTGCCATGCAGGAGAGCTCAAAGGGCTGTTGGACTGTTCACTGTTTTTGGGGGTAAGAGGATTGACTTACAGTTGTGATTCTATATTGACCACAGTACCAACATTGCTCCTGTTAGCCCTTGGCTATTGTGCTGTTATCTGTCTCCCAAAAACCACTTGTAAGCTCTGGAAGCTGCCCTCATGGCACCCATTATGACCACCATAGGTGGCTATCATTTGGGCAGGGTTCAGTTGACCAAGGTCAGGAGGGGACACACCATCACAGCCAGTGGTGCTGTCCTTCTTCACATTTCTCAGCACTGATCTCAGTTGGATTCTTCTGATATGGTCAGTTCTGAGTATTTCCACACCAGGAGTTGCTGGGGGTCTAACCAGCAGCTGGGAAAGAGACTGAGCATCTGTTAGCACAAGATGCAAGGCAAAGAATTACACCCTCAACAGTGGTAACGGTGATGTAAGAAAAAATTACTCATTTTTGGCTTCTCATCCTGCAATGCGCTTAGGATTGACCTCTTGAGACTATGTCTCTACAAACACTTTTTTGTGCGTAGGAGCTCAAATTCACGTCATCAGCTCTCAGACATGGAATTTCTTTCTTTAATTCTATTTTCCCCACTCTGAAAGGATTGAATTTGCTGTAAAGATACAGGCTCAGCTGCCTGCAGTAGAAGAAGGCTGCAGTGTAGGTGAGAATGGCCTGAAGCAATCTGCGTAATTTCAGCTTCATTTCTAGCCAGGAAGGTGGGGTAAAGTCTCCTTTGATGTTGATGACATCAGTGGAAATGCAAGGTGTTCATTAACAGCCACCTTAAACAATTTTGACATGTTTCCTTTATAAGGCAACAATATTGGAACCTCACAGGTCTAATATTTCTCATTAGTATGAAAATTAGCTAAAAATTGGCTTCTATTTTTTTCTCTGCTGGCAAGTGGAATAGCAGCAGGTTGAAATTGTAGCTGACACGGTGATGCTTAAATGCCATGCAAGCCAAATTTTCCTTGAAGTGAGTTCAGGCTGTTATGCGTGAGATTTTTCAGTACTATCCTATGGTAAATAGGCTAATCCCATTTCTGGGAGAGTGGGACAGCATGGTAATGAAACAATGTCCCCAGTAAACATGCTAGTGTCCAGAGAAGCTGGGAATGGGGTGGGGAATACAGACAGGAAACGGATCTTTGGACTAGAACTCATCCATCTTCTGTTTCCCTAAATGAGCTTGGAGGAAGTTCCAGCCCTTCCATTTTATGTGTAAATTCAGTAACTGACAGCTTGTTTGGGAGTGGGAGGGATTTCTTGGTAGCAGTGAAGGGAGTCATTACCGGCTATTTCATATTTTTGAAACAATCACCCATCTTCTTTGCACTCACAATTTGTAATATATATTACATTGTTTGCAGCTCATAACTTGAAAGAGAGTAAGCCCCTGAGGGGTGGAAGTAGAAGGGAAGAGGAGAACAATGTAAGTAATTAAGTATCTTCTTATTTCCAATACCTAAAAGGATAATCCTGAACTACTTGGGGTAGGAATCCCATGAAGTGAGTAGGATTTTTGCTTTTGTAAAGAAAAGAGAGTTTGAATCTTTGATTTTATGTAAATAAATACGTGGGGAAACTTCCAGACACAGTTGTAGTGGGTATAGTAGAGCTGAGCAGTTTTCTCTGTTAGGAAGACAATATCTAAATGGTCTAATTATAGCTACAATTCAGCATACAAGGGAAATCCCCACTATTACTCTTTAGTAACTGCTGCTGCAAAGTTTCAACAGGTTTCTGAACCACAACCTGCTTGTTAATTTATTTTTACTACAAGCCAGTCAAACTACAAACTTTTGTGGTGGTGAAAAAAATCCTCCCTTGCTGACCCATCCATTCTGTGTCTCATGTTGAGAAAAGTTTGCATTTGGAGCAGACAGAAGTTAGACCTTTCCAGAAGTGCACTGATGGCCCAGGCAGACTAAGGAACACACAAGAGCTGATGATTTTGTTCATCCACTGGACATTCTTGAGCCCTTCCTGGGGCACACTGACCTCTATGTATGACAACCCACTCAATGCCTCCATCAAGCTTTTCTTGCCTTCTGCAGCTCTTCTTCCACGTGTTCAGGCAGTACCATTCTCAGTAATGCCAAAGAGGTTCTGAAGTGGGGTGAGCCACCTTACAAAGATGCCCAGCTGCATATTCCTTCCTCTTCTTCCTGTTGCTGATTCTGTTCAGCGAATACCATGACAATGGACAAAGAGTGAGCACTGTATGAACAAGGTGTGACCTTATATGCAAGATGTGCATATGAAGCATGATGTCCTGATAAATAATCAAAGCAGCTTCTGCTGCTGTGCTGTAATCACATGGGATGGCTTGCTAGCTAACCAAATCCTTAGCAATAAGTCTGATGCAAGTTAGGACATCCATTTAAAAGCCATGTTACACTTGAAAAGAAGTCTTCTTGCAAAAGAAGTCTTGTTGCAAAAGAGTCAACCTTTTGGCTAGTATAGCAAAGAAAATTGTCACTTTTTCTCACACATATAAACTTACTGAGGGCTGAATTTAAATTAAGTGAACTTGTTCCTTCTCTCAGCTGAAAAGTTTGCATGGAGAGAATTATAAAACTGGGAAAGAAAATATGTGCCAGACCCCCAAATGATTTGGGTGGTTTGTCATGCACACAATTCAATTTCTCATATCTTTGATCTAAACTCCTCCACTCTAAGGCTGTCTTGTGGTTGCAAACATCTTTCTTTGTTCTGCAAGTACAGCTATTGCCTGTCCACCTTTCCTCAGAAATGCCTTCCTTTTCCAGCTGAAACACTTACTCAGGTGAAATCTAAGGACTTTGGACCGAGATCTCCAGATAACCTCTGGGCTTAGTTGGAGCAGGTTTTTGCTGCACATGTGCTCATGCTTTCAGTCGTTCTGTGTGTTGATGCTCTTCTAGGTGTATTGCTCACAGCACGTGCACACATATCTCTCAGCACCAATGTTGAAAATCTCCCTAATCTGAGCTGGTTAATGGCTAACTCCTGCCTGTACTTCAGCAGATCCAAAAATGAAGCACAGTGGACTGAACATCTCACAAAATACACTATTCATTGTTTTAAGGCCCACTACCAAGACAGCCTCCTTCAGTGATTAGTAAACTAGACACCTGGACAACTGGTTCACATTTGTCTTAAGTCCAGAGAAACATTATGTTTCAGGAGGACCTCCTGTTAGAGCTATGCTGCTTAGCACCAGAGGATGCCAGATTTCTGCAGGCAGAAGAACAGGCAGAGCTGGTTTCTGTGGCTTAATCCTTAGGGTAGTTGCTGGGGAATGAAAGACCTTGATCTGATCTCTGCTTCTTCTCTACCCACTTATGTACTTTCCAATGCACTTCTGGTGGATAAAAGTCAGTGATAATCTTGGGGCTGAGAGAGAGGACAGTATTCACCAGTTACCACCCCAGAGTACTATTTTAGTACTAAGTTCTTTAATGCTTAAATGAACATTTTGTGCTGATACATCTGTTTTGGACAGGAGAAGATGCATGTCCAGAAAAGACTACAGAGTCTGAGCACTTCTCAGGCTGTAACAATTTTAACCCTGCCATGAAGACAGCTTAACTGTCATGTGTGGGAGGTGCTCCTGCCACTCAAGTGAGGGTCTACCATCCTCCCTGTTAGAAAAGAAAGTGCTGGCAGATGCCACACTTAGTGGAGATCCTGACTTCATGTCAGGGCGTCATGTCCCTGCTGAGCAGATGCACTAGATCAGACTTCCAGCCCAGGCTCTGCAGCCTGGCTGGAGTTCAGGAAGGCGCCTGGCCTTCCTCAACTGCCTGTCAAGTTCTGGGATCTCCTCATCCTGACCAGAACCAGAAATGTAGAACACTGAAAAGCTCAGCTGGTAGATAGCAGTGTAGGGCAAAGGGGATGCAGTGGGTTAGGATCCCAGTGCCTTAATTCTGGTCCACTTTTTTCTGGGGTAAAGTTTCTACCATTGCTTTCATCTGTAGAACAGGCAATATAGAATATTTCCTTTATGAAATATTGTATGTCTCTTCTAAGTACTTGTCCTTTTGATTACTGCTTCTAGGTGATCATGCTATTTATATTTATCAAATATATATGCATATACAAGGATACATACTGCCATATATGTGTATATGTATATTTGCATGTACATTAGTGCAAATACATGTGTACACATATATTTTTTTGTATGTTAGTGCAAACATACATCCTAGTACACATGTACATGCGCTTTTATCTATGCAAGAAAAATAACTGATTTAGGTTGAACTTTTTGTTACTCATAAGTGGCTGATCAGTGCTTACTGAAGGCTGGGGATCTCCACAGCTGGAGACTCAGCTTTCTGATGAAAGAAGTTCCTTGCATATGCTGCCAAATGCTATTTCCCTGGATGCTGTCCTGCATTTTTCACCCCAGCAATCAATAATCTATGCCCCGCTCCCTGGTGCACATAACCATATCAGGATTTTGTATTTGAGTTTCATTTGTATCTTCATTGGATTTAAAGTTTGCATGATGATATAAAATCCCTGCAAAGACAAAAGCTAATGGTACAAGCCCCACCTGGCTGTGCGATGCCTGTGCAAATAATGGCAGTATTATGTCAAGCAGAGTTTACAATGGAAATCCAGAGCAGCTACAGGTGATTTGAAGTCAAAGAGGAGTCCCGTTTACTCTGTGAGCTTACTAAAACATGATTGCAATTCTGTATCAGCTGAGGATCAGTTCTATGAGCTAAGCAGCCACCTGGCACCCACCATGTGCTTTGTGTAAATAAGAGTTCTCTGTGCGCAGCATCTCCCTGAATGTCTGCAGTACTCTTCAGGTATGGCAGATAGGCTGCAGTTGTGGTCCTTCTTTTGGGCTTCCTGGAGAAGACCCTGCAATACATGGTGAGGAAGGAGTCAGGAGGTTAGGGACTCACTCACTGAATTGCATTGGTAATAGAGAAGAAATTGTCTTGTTTCGCTGATATGAGTACATGCACTCCTACATAGCAAATGGTTCACCAGGCATGTGTACAACAGATCTAAATATCATAACTAGAGCTCCCTCTTCAAACCATGACATGTGATATGCTGTTGTACCAGATGTGTTAGTGGAGGACCTTCAGCTAGAGGCAGGAGCAGTGTACATGGGAGTGCCTTGGCTTGAAGCAAAAGTGACAACTATATGAGAAGCTGCCAGTACCTCTGCATTATCCCTGATAAGGACCAGGGCTGTGCTCTGCAGCTCACTGCCTGGCTCTTCTACACCCTTTCTTCCACCCCTATCCCTTCTCTGCTCCTACCTGGCAATATTCTCCTTTCCCTCTCTTCTCCTTATGAGGTGCCAAAGCTGGGGGGACAAAGTTCTGGGGGCTGGAGTAGGTGATGTTGTGGGGCTGTCAAAGTACCAGCTATCCAAGAAACAATTTAAGATCATCTTGCTCTAAGGTGCATTTTCCACCATGAAACAATATCCCAGGGACATATCTTGGCCTCATGGAGAGAAGACTAACTGGGGATGAGAGGCTTGAATGAGGGAGGAGGAAAGACTGTTCACGCTTTTTGGAGCCCACTCCAGATCCCGTGAAGTTTCTTCCAGCAATCCTAACACTATTCCTGTCCTGTAGGGTCACAGTGCTTTCTGAGTCTTCCATTCTGGAGAAGTTGAATGCTATGAACTGCTTCCCAGTGCTCAGCTTTACCAGATAATTCAGTATTTGTTCCATGTTGAAAGGTGTGCAAGTGTTTTGGACAGTGCTCAGTACTGATGGATTAGGAAATGATGGCTGATTTTCTAGCTTGAGATTACAGCTCCAGGGAAATGTCTTCTCTATGCCTGTGGCTAGTAGGTGTTCCAGGAAGAAACAAGATCCCTCCTGTTGCCAAGGCCTTTGCATAGCACTTGCCTCATACCTGTCAGTTCACTGGGAATGCCTTAGAAGCCAAATAATAATAAATGCAAATCCAGAAGAACTTTTCAGCAAGGCACAAATTCTGACACAAGCTGTTTCTGTTCAGGAAGACAGGCTTTTATGCTGGTAAGTGCCTCAGTCCAGACAGCACTGTACTTTGTCCCTGTTACCTCCTATTTGGTGCAAAACAAAAGTTTAAAACCTGAATGAGATAAAGGAGATAAGAGAACCAGCATATGGTCCTGTATGAACTGGTTGATACTAAGAGTGAGTTTCCACTGGTAATGATACTGAGGGCTTATGACTTGAAGGGTTACACAAGAGAAGCTTCTCTGCTTGTCTGCCTTTGAAACTTGGCATAAAGCAGCTGCCAGGGACAGGGGAGGAGGCAAATCTCTTGCAGAGGCAAGCTTAGATGCAAGAGCATTTGGTCTGGAGAGTCACTGGTTGACCTTGGACATGTCACTGGGACATTTGAGTTTCTGTTCCACATGAGTTAATGGGTAAACAGAACTGTCCTGCCTCACGGGAGTGTTGTCAGGATAAATATGGCAGAGTTGTGGGGGTGGCACAGCATGCCATGGAAAGGCCTGAAATCCAGTTGCCACACAAACACGGTGTGCTTCACAGCACTTAGTTTCCTTACAGTGTCTCTTGTGTGAATTCCAAATAACCTACTGAATGTCATTAACCTTCAAAATATTTCTGAGTGTTAGTTATTAGGTCCTTTGCGTAGTGAAGATAACAGCAGGGTAGTAACTTTCCAAAGAGCAGGAGTAGATTCAGTTTTTCTGACAGCCAGTCCCTTAAACACAGGAAGGCTGTTAGAGGGAATATGGTCCTGGGAGAGGCCATACACTGCCACAGAAACACAGAATCAGATGACTTACAAGATTAGAAGGGACTTCTGGAGATCATTTGGTCCAACCATCCGGCTCAGAGCAGAGTCTGATTGCTCAGGGCTACAGTCAATCAGGTTTCAAAAGTCTCAGAAGAATAAAGACTTCTGACATGTGTTCTCTGAAAATTCAAACTTGTACTTGAGCAAAACTAAATCAGATCACTCAAGCTACTTCTGCAGTCAAGCCTGATGTTAATTTAAATTCAGCACAGGATGATATTGAGCAAAATAGATTTGAATTCAGCAACTCTTAAGAGACTACAAAGTGAATGTTGTTTGACTTAATGTGGTCTCCAGTAGATAACTGACTGTGTGGGTTGGTGAGGCATGGACTGGATGGTCAGGAAAACTAAGTTATAACTTCATCCTAAATTCAGGCCCCTCAGAGATGAGGGCAGTGGGATGATGAGGTGAGTAACATTGCGTTATCCCTATGTGTTCACCTGGGAAGGCAAAAAAGACCCTAACGATGCTCTTCACTGGCAGCTCTCTCCAGGGTTGCAGTTACACAAGATGTCACAAGGAAAAGAAAAAACAAATGCTTTTTATATCTCCTTATACATCTGCACTTCCTCCTTCTGGACCAGTGCTGCAAACAAAATTATCAGAAGCATCACGTTGGCAGTATTTTTAGTAAACACAAGAAACTCTTGTGAACTTCTTGTCCTTGGCCCCTGTACATACAAAAGACTGGAGAGTTTTCTGAGCAGAACCTTTTGAAGTTTCCCTATTTCTTCCTTATAGACAAAACAGTTTGACTATAGCACTGCAGGCCTGGAGCTGACTTAAGAGACTGATCCTAGCTTTCTAAGTGCTTCACCAGGTTAGGATTCCTGGAGTTCCAGGAATTGCCTTTTTGTTGGGTCACAGATGGCTCAATACACAATGGCTGGCAAAGAAAGATGTGGAAATTCACAGGGGAATACAGCAAAAAAATAGAGAGTATATTTATTAATAAGGAATGTTCCCAAATTATCCAAAAACAGGCACATGCATTCCCAAGGACAGTGCAAATGTGGGTGGCAAGATCCTTCTGCTACTAAATGGGGAGAAATGAGGGGAAGGTGGAAAATAAATTGGAAAGGGCATTTTTATTCAGTTCTCTTGTTGGTCTTGAACAAGGAAGTAACTATTGACTTTTTTCCTGCACCATCTCAAGAGCATCTGTGTTCAAAGATTGGTTTGCACTTTGTCATCAGCTGAGGTCTTCCACTCAAAGGCAAAAGATGGCTGGAACAGTTCCTTCCTGATGCTTCCAGGACACAGATTGTATCGGTCACTGTAACCTTTCTCTTCATTGTTTCTTGAAATCACATTTTTAATTTTATTTTTTTTTCTGTTTCAGTTGCCACAGAGCATCTCTGGTTTTGTAATTGTAGCTGCACATCTAGTCTTAAGGTCATTGCTTGCCTTCATCCCACTTTTAAGACAGGAAACTTCATTTTCATGGTCTTAATTTTTCCCCTTACCATCCGCTGCCTATCCCACCCACAGTTCAGAGTGACATTGTCTGGGACAACTTTGCTCCTTTTCTCCTCCGTTATTCTACAGGCATATGTTTTTTATAAAGCATTGCCATGTTGTGACCCAGAAATGTGATGCTTGGACAGGGCACAGCCTTTGGCTAAATGAATTTATCAAGTGAGTAAGAAGGAGGATCTTAGCTTGCAGGACATTCTTGTCTACTGTCTTACATCTGTCTCCTTTTGAAGCCAATGGAGAGCTTTCCCTGAATTCAGTGCAAGGCAGGCTAGTGCTTAAATAAAATATAGTTTCCTCGCCCTCATAGTTTTCAAGGTACATCATTCTGTATTTCCTTAGAGAGGTTTTCTTTTGTGGAATCTGTCTTTTTTATTTTGAAAGCTGATGAGAGTTCATTAAATAATGAACTTAGTCTGGGTTAAGCTCATAATTGTTGTTTTCTGGTTTTTTTGGGTTTCGTGTTCCCATGTTTAATTGTTTCAAACAAAACAAAAGAAAACCAAAAAGTAATTACTGAGTATTCCCCCACATTTCACAAATTTCCTTTTTGAGTCATTGTTTGTGTGCCTTCCCTGGGAACTTGGTTCTGATCTCTTCTGCTTTCTTGATGACATCGTCTGAAATATTTTGAAATCTGCAGGATAGTATAATGAAGTTATGTTTCTAGCCCAGCCTCACGTTTGGTACCATAATAACTTCTAAAATGCACTGTTGGTGAATGTTCTGGGTAAATTCTGAAATTAATGCTTAATTATCTATTCCAGAAATTAGCACAGATTTTTCACTTAGGGCCTGTGTGCCTTTTTTTTGTTTGGGTTTGGTTTTTTTGAGATCTTTCATGTATGCGAATTAATTTAAAAAGTGATAACAGAAAAAAAAAACTTTTGCATGGGCAGGAGTAGCAGGGAGAGATGTTTGGAGGCTTCTGTTCTTTATGTCTTTAATCTCCAGAATTCTCAAGAGTGTGCTATGGCTCTATGACTCATTTGTTCTTTTAACAGTAATCCTCACGTGACGAAGCCTTACAAAGGGATCTTCAAGCAAGAGTTATGAGTTTATAGAATCGTTGAGGTTGGAAGAGACCTTCAAGATCATCAGGTCCAGCCATAAACCTAATACTGCCATATCCACTGCTAAGTCACCTCCGTCAGCATTATATCTATCTATCTTTTTAAATACCTCCTGGTATGGCCACTCGGCCTCTTCCCTTGGCATCACCTTTTCAGTGAAGAAACTTGCTGCAACTTGAGGTGGTTTTATGTCATCCTGTGGCTGTTACTTGGGGTAAGAGACTGACTCCCACCTTGCTACAACCTCCTTTCAGGTAGTTTTGAAGAGCACTGAGGTCTCCCCTTACCCTCCTTTTCTCCAGGTTAAACAATCCCAGCTCCTTCAACCACTCTTCAAGGGACTCATTCATGTTATGAGGCCCTCTCTTTTCATGCTCGACCCTCTCAGACCAAGAAAGAATTAAAGACAGTGGAAAGATCTCATCTATCCTTCCTATTGTAGGCCTCTACAGGTTTCTTGTGAGCAGGATGAATAGTAGTAAACAGTTAAAAATTATTGGTCAAACCTTGATGAGTAAGAAAAATACAGTGCTGAGAAGGGTCAGTTGGGATACAGGAGGTGTACCCTGGTGGGGAGAACCCCTTTGCAAAGTTGTCTCCATGGAAAGCTGGTAAGAATAGCAACCACCAGTTCATGTCTGCAGTGGATTCTTTGACCTGATCAGCCCCACCAGCACAGAGCAGAAGGACAGATGTACCAGAGATGTATTTTTTCTGGCAGTGTTGGGCCATTTGTTCTGCTCAGCGCTCACTACTTTCAGTGCTTCATTTCTTTCTGTTTCTTTCCTGGATCTGTTTCAATCATTGCAGCAATTATTTTCCATATTTTCATCAGTGTGTGCCATATGCTGTTCACTGCTCTCCTTCATGTTGTCCTCTGGGCTCTTCTGAGCAAGGTCTTCAGTAGCTATGCTGAGCAACTACTGAGCCTCTGGTGGGCATCACCTTTTCCTAAGGGTTTCTGATCCAACAGTTTAGTCATTTACTGATGTGTGTGGTTATTTTTCTGGGATATAGAGTATTTCCTGGTTTCTTACCTTGATTTTCTGTCATTTAAACACATATAGCACTCTGTTCCATGAGTGCCTTCAAGGGATGTTTTCTTCATTGGGCTAGTGGTCAACCAAAAGACCACTGCTCTTGACTTTGGACACTTCACTTGATGAGCCTGAGTTTTTTTAAGTCACATTCTGCAATCTCTTTTGGTACTGATTTCTCATCCTGCATGAAATTTCTCATAGTAAAGCACTTCTGAACTGGTACAAGGAAAGCAACCTAAGAATCTTTGTGAGTAGCCAAATTTTATCACCTTCAGACTGGCAATGAACACATCATGACAATTGTAGGCTCTAGTAATACAAATAGACAAAAATTAGGATAGCTTACTTTGCTCCTAATTTTTTGTATGGACTATAGGTTGTGAGAGAGAGGACTTCAGATGACACAGAACATGGCATGCATGCATAACATGATGTAAACTCCAGTCCTAAATTCCCTGGTGTTAATCTATGAAGCTTTAAGAAACAAGAGTTATGTCCTGTCCCGGTGAAGTCAATGAGAATTTGCTCTTCGCGACTGCAATTTATTTTATCCTGCAGTTCAGCTATAAACTGATTTTCCAAGCTTACATTTTTTCCCCCTAATCACTTTAACGACTTCATGAGTGGGGGTGGAGGGAATGGTGGGGTGCTTTTATTTAATACAGATTTGTGCTCTGTTCGGCTTTTATCAGATTGACTTTGAAATGGCACAGATGATCTATCTTGCAATATCTGCGTTTTCTTTCATTAGTCATGTTTTATATTCACATAAAAACAGATCTTGTACCAAGTAGTTCATGTTTATATGAACAGTAAAATTAACTGAGTAGTCTCTCCACACATAAATAAGGCATGTTCCTATGACAAAATTAAAAACAAATCCCAAATACTTCAGGTCCTATCTTAGTATTGCTTTTTGGCATGCCTAGCCATGTCTTTTTTAAACATGTTGAATTTGCCATATATCTAGTTCTCATTTGTCTATAGAAACCTAGCTATATAAATGGATTAAGGGAGTCAAGTCATACTTTAGTTCTCTTTGGCTCTTCTATGCCCCCTGGACCAGATCTGGGGAGGCAAAGGCCAGTCAGTGATGTGCCATGTGCCTGGGTCTTCTCCTTCATCCTCAGGGCTTCACTGAGCACCTGACTACTTCACTGGTGACCAGTTCTAAGGCTCAGAAGAAGCAAAATCAGCTGTATCTTTCAACTGGAGTCCCTGGTCCCTGGGCTGTGCAAGCAATTGAAGAACACAGTAGCAGCTGAGTGGTGCTAAGCAGAGCTTACAGGAGTCCACCTGGGAGTTGGGTGGTCTCTTGTGTGGTCAGTCAGCATGATTTTGTTGGATTCACCATTCAACAAAAAGACACAAGGAGTGCAAATGGCAAAAGTTAAAAAAAAATTAGAGTTTAGTAAGAGTCATTTAAGTGAATTGATGACCCAAATAGGCAGAGTGACGGGTCAATGGCTGAAATGTGAGGTTTCTAACCACTGCCATTTAGGTCGCACAGCATGTGTCAGAGAGAAAGGAAGAGTCCATGAGCCATCAATTGCTCATTTAAAATGTTAAGAGTAAAGATTTAAAAATCAGGAGTACAGGCTATGGTCAGAAGTGGTTCATTTTGGTTTAGCCATGAGGAGCTGGGATATGTGTAAAGGGTGTTCAAGTCTGAGGTTCTGCCTGAACTGGACAGTAATCCCCATTCTGTAAACCCTCAGGACTGGGTGTATTGCCTCCTTGCCTCTGGCTTGATACCTAGATGAAAGCCAGCCCTTCAAGTTGTAAACTCTAGTGTATGTTCTGTGGCCAAAGCAAGAAGTGCTGAGAAGAGAGTAGACAAAAGCTAAAGAGCAGGGAAAAGTTCAGGCTGAAGATGCAGCTTGGGTACATTATTACTATCACTGTGAATAAACACAAGGTGATACATATGGGAAAAATGCAGTCTTGCCTCACACAGAAAACAATGGGCTAAGTGCTGGTTGCTGCTGTGGAAGAGGAGTGGAATCATGGGCTGTAATGCAGGAAATCACCCTTGGGGATCAGCAGAGGTCAAAGACTTCATCTCATTTTAGAGAGTGAGTCAGAAATCTTCACTCTGCCCTTGAACAAATCTGTAGTGTGCCCACACCTGTGAGAATTTCTGCTTTTCCCATATGAGACCAGACATGCAGAACTGGTTGATTTTCAGAGTAGGATAACAAAGATTATCCAAGACTCAGGACAGCTTATTTTCAAGCAATAATTAATTAAGCCAGCTCTCCTGCATTTCTCTAATTCTGGGAGAAGATTAATTGAAGATTTCTATGATAGAAGGCTAAAAATCTTCCTGGATGGGGTCATTATTCATTGTTTCTTCCAGTACAAAGGAAAGAAGCTGTCAAGGTGAAGTTCAGATTAACTAAAGGTGAGCAGTTCCTCCAATCAAGCATAGTGAACTCCTCACCAGCAGATGAGAGTGTTGAGAGCTTACATAGGCTCAAGTGGTGACTGAACAAGTTTGCAGAAGGGAAATCCATCCTGGGTTATTAAACACAAAACCACCAGGAAATTCCTGAGTTTCAGACCATTATAGTTTAGGAGAATACTCCTGGGAAATAGCGTTATACACTTGCTCTGTTCATGCATTAATCACTAGGCATTTGCTTTTAGCCAGCGTCAGAGACAGGAAATTGAACTAGATGGACCTTTCAGCTGACTGGAACACTCTTAGCCTCACTACAGTCATCATCCTCATGTCACTGTATAAACGTTTGGTGGGAACAGGAACATTCATCTAGGTGATTCCACCAGCCTTTAAAACACAAAAGAGCTCTGTGAAACTAGTGTAGGATGTCTCTGCAGTCTTCACCACCCTGTGTCGGCAGAGTGTGTACAAATGTTTAACATAAATGGAACTATGGCAGAAGGTGGTCATCAGAATTGACAATGGGTTTTGAAACAAAAGAAAAATTATTCCTTTGTGTATTTAGGTGTTTGTTTAACTGGCCCCTTTATAATACAAGAGGGCTTGGTGGTATGATCTTAGTACCCAAACTTATATGTTCTAAATGGCATGGAAGGTGATCTCCCAGATTGAGCTGAATCATCCTTTCTTCTGCTATTAGACTTAGAGTCAATACATTGGATGAATTTGAATGAGTTCAGACTAAAATGAGTTCACTCTTTTCAAGTGAGGGCTTTTCAATCTGCACTGGCAAATCCCTTCATAAAGCATGGGAATTTAGTGGCCTTGTAGCTGCCTTGTTCCCTCAGTGTGTCTTTATAGCCACTCTTTAACTAGATGCCCCTAGCTCCTTTAGGAAAAGGGAAATGGAAAAGATCTCAGATTCACAGAATGATAGGGGTTGGAAGGGTCCTGCCAGAGCAGGTTCACCTACACACACCTACAGCAGGTTGCACAGGATTGTGTCCAGGCAGGTTTTGAATGTCGCCAGAGATGGAGACTCTGTCACTGCCCTGGGCAGCCTGTACTAGTGCTCTGGCACTCTCACGGAAAGAAGTTCCTTCTTTCCTCCTCATGTTTAGATGGAATTTCCTATGTTCAGCTTGTGCCCATTACTTCACTGGCCATCACTGAAAAAAATTTAAAAAATCTAATAGGCTAGTTAAGTTTTCCTAATGTGGGATGTTTAAGAAGATTGTATCAATTCCACTCTTACTGCAATGATGGTCTCACTTTCTGCCCACTGCAACCATTCTCCCCTTTTATTCCTTCAAGCTTCATGAAGTCATCTTGAACACATGCATCTTTCAAATGTAATACTGTAAGTCACTGGAAAGTCAAGTAAGTCGAGCATATGCACAATTGTTTTTTTTGTGATACAAAATTGAAAGTCTATATTTTGTGCTCAGGTATGGATCATAGCCCATAATACATCTTTGTCTCAAATCAGGAGCTGAGATTTTTGTTCCTTTACAGGAAATCTGACCTATATGAAAGTGCTGAGGACTTATAAATGGAGAAAAGCCTGTGAGTTTGGTCCAACGCCATATTAAACCCTGGAAAAACTTTTATTTTGTAATGTGAGTCAGAGGAAGAATTATTCTAATGTGAGGTACAAAGGTAAATCAAAAGAGGGATGTTAATTTGGAGTGGGTGTAAACAAGTGCAATTCTTTTGAAAGTGATGAAACTGCCTTCCCTTTCACCAAGTCTGGATTTGCTCCCTTCTCCCTCCCCACATCTACAGAAGAGCAGGTGTCCTGCTCAGCGCTGAACCTGGGTGTGTCCTCAGCCGTCTGGCCTGCCCTTACCTTTTTCTTTTACCCCAAAACAAAAACAAGCCCAGAGGTATTAAAACCTGCTGGTTTTGTTCTGTTAATATATACTCACTGCAAACTTGTTTTTCTTGCTCTCTTAGCAGGGAGGGAAAGAAAGTATCTGGGTGGGGAACCAAAGATGAGGGGGTTACATCAAATTGATATTTGTACTTCTGGAAGTGGTGAAGGGCTGTCAGAAGGGTTAAACTGAAAGCAGTGAAGAAAAGGAACATGATGGCAAAAATATATTAAAAATAAAATCAAAATATAAAAAAACTGCAAAGGGCAAAAACATTTCATGTAAAGAGTCATGGACACATATGGGATAAATTACCGAGACGGGGCATGGAAACAAAACATCTTAAATGTATATTTAATAGCAAAAGAGCAAGGGGAAAAAGAAGAGGCATGGGATGTTGCTAAAGAAACATGATGAGGAGATGGCATAGGAGCCAGCAGGAAGTGGGAGCAAAATAGGTGCCAGCAAAAGGACTGGTGGGATCGGTGGTATTCTGGTCCTCTTGTAGTTTGGAGACTTTTGTAGAAGCTTTTCTGTTGGATTTGATGTGAATGTTCAATGGAGTACAGGATGTACATACCTGAGGGCACAAGAAAGGAGAAGTGTGGGGGAAATAAGTTCATGGAAATGGAGAAGAGGAGCAAAACACCTGGCCCCTAGTCCCTACAGACTGCATGGCAGAAGGAAGAATTACGAGGAAGGGAGAGGGTACTCTTAGTGAAATATTCCCCTTGGCTTCCACTCAAGAACTATGCAAACCTAAGGTACTTTTGGCATGCGTGGTGCTAAAACAAACCTTATCTACACCACAAAAATTACAGCTGCACTGGTTATCTGCAGTGCATTGGCAAGGGCAGGAGTACTTGAGTCTGTTCTGCTTCGTATCTGTTCTTCTCCCCATGTTTCCAATGAGGTCTTCAGCCTGGCTGCAGAAACTGTACTGAGCATAGCTTGTCCTTGTCTACACTTGCAGCTTATTCACATTCAGCCCTCGTTCAGCTGCTTCTGTTGCTGACACCTGATGTCAGCAGTCGGTAATTTCTTTTTTTAGGACAAGCCTACTTTGCCCTGGAGCTCAGAAGGGGCCTTAAATTAGACTTAATTCTATTCAGATGTAGTTAGCAGTATTTAATTAGCACAGTCCTGAAGCAAAAGTCAGTCTATTCCTTGGATCACTGGAGTGCATTCTGGATACTTTCCATATTGCTGCAGGAGTCTGACCTTTGGTTTTTTGGTTTTTTTATCTTTAGCCCAAGAAATGTGCTGGGGCTTTTCAAGCACTTTCAGAGTAGGGGCTGCATCTTAATAGATTCCTTTGCAGATGGCTTCCTGCTCGTTTGCAATTGCAAAACTTCACTGAGTCAATTACCATGATTGCAGGCATGGGAATGTGACATTAGGAAAGCATTTAATGTATTCTCAGCATCTGTTACAGTACTGCTGCAAATGGAAACCATGGGGAGATGCCAGCACTATGGGTAGGACTTGACTTGCTTAACTTTGACTGACTAGAAGTTCACATCTAGTCAGGGCTTGACATATAGGTGCTCTCTTGTAGACAGTGAACAGATGCTGGCATATCCAGAGAGTGATTCATCTGTCCTGAGTTGATGTCCAAGGGAAGAGGGATGACTTGTCCTCTGATGGTGCTCCATTTTCTGGGGTATCAAGTAGTTCAGATGAGCCACCCCATATTAGGCAGCTAAAAACAGGTGGCTTGAACCCTGTCCTCTGTGACTACAGTGATTTTCACAGGCCTGTTGAAATTGCCCCAGAAATGATGAGCCAAAGTTAACTGCACACCCATGGACTATGAGTTCTTCTGCTTGCCAGAGGAATTCAGCTTATTCCCAGAAAGTTATGTGGGAGCTGGCAAGAAGATGCTCTATAGGAATAAGAAGAAAGGGAGGGGGTGTATCAGCAGTAAAAGAGACAAACCCCAGCCTTCAGATTAAAAGCCTTAGCTGTGTAAAATAAGTAGAGAAGGATGCTCTAGGAGCTATTTTTCACTCTGCTGCTTTTTCATTCAGTTTCTTGCCCATTATTTACCTTGTTTCTATGGAAATGCCTCTACCATGAGGCTATACCATGGTCCTCCTTTGAGAGCGTTCAGACAAGACTTCTGAACTGCTTATCTTAGAATCTTTGAGTTCCGTGCTGGTGAAGTACTTTCATTTTGCATGCCACCATTGAGTATGAGTATGATGAAATTGATAGAGATAATTCATAACATTTATATAAATTTTAAAAATACTTAAATTTCAGGCCCTGAACATGAAACAGTCTTCGAAGGATGGTGAGGAAGACCCAGACTGGGTGACCCAGGAGAGCATGTTGGGTGCAGGTGGGATCTGAAATGGAAGTGCTGCTTAAGCTCCCTCTGTGGGAGAGTATATAGCTTTGATTTGAAAGGATTGATTCCTCCTCATTTCTGGAAAGTAAAATTTGGGTTATTTTCCTGGCTGTGGATTTTGAGAGGAAATAAGCATCTATCTCCCCTGCAGACTGAAGCCAGCTGCAGAAATGACACAGAATCACCTGACTGAGCTTGGCATCCCAAAACGGCTGGGCACTGTGAGGTTTCACCTCCTTCTGCTCCTCCTCCAGTGGGTTTTGTGGCTTGTGCAGAGCTTGGCATTTGTTGCAGGTTCATGGTTTTAAGAAGAACTTCTAGCAGCCATAAATTGTTGAGTACCACAGGGCCTGAAAGCAGCAGGTCTCAGGCCAGCACTTTTCATCTCAGCCTTTCTTATTACTTTCCTAGGCAGATCCTTGATCAGAGTGCTGGCTTCAGCAGACCTCCTCCTCACACATCCACCCACATTGTGGAGGGTAATGACATCCAGCAACCTCACAGCTAGTGAAAGCAGTTAATCTCCTTGCTTTTTGTGGAAATACCAGTTTGACTGCTGTCTTCAGTGTGGTCTGCAAGCCAGGACCCACCAAGGCCAGTTGGTCTGTGAAGAACTGGCTGGGACAGGGATTTTGGGGTACCTGGGGCAATGTGTGGATGCTACAGTGGCCAAAAGAGTCAGTGCCTTCCTCTGCTCCACCACCTGCCAGCCTGTGGGTCCTGCTAATGCAGTTCTAGGTGAGGCTTCACTATGAACAGACATAGGAACTAAATAGTGTTAAAACCTTCTCCATCCTCCCTTTTTGCAAATTTAACCTGAGGCACTTTAGTGATCTGTCCAAAGTGCAGCCTGCCAAACAGCAGTATCCACTCTACTGAGAGGGAAGGTGAAATCAAGGTGATGGAGTCAAGGCAGCTGGAAATGGTGGACAAAATTGAAGGAGGTCCTAGGACTGTATTTTTTACAAAATAGATTTGGCCAAGTTGTTAAGAAGTTAGCCTAAAGTTTGAACTAATCTGATTTGTTTCAAATCAGCTGTTAGGGACAAACATTCTGCTTCTTTGAATGTAAAGCAGCTTTGAATATTCAAAGTACTCTTAGTACTTTTGAGCCTTGGAGTACTTCCAGCTGTCTGGCAGGAGAAACTGAGTCCCTACAAACACTTTGATGGAGTACTGCCACAGAAATCATCCTGTTTGCCTTCCCTCTTCTCCAAAACCTGGTTCCACTTCATGGTCATGAGCATTAGCATAGCTATACACTGAGACAGGTTAAGGTACTCATTCTGGGGCTACTCATTCTGGAGTTTCGTATTTTCTTTCCTTCCTTAGGAAAGGCCACTTCTTGGCCTTTATTTCCCTCTTTCACTGTTTATGAAAGTGCAAATGTTTACAACAAAACTGCAACATCATCTGGATTATCCCTGCCCAACAATCCCCTTTCCCTTTCCTTTTCTGTTTAAATTGAAAGACCTTGCTTAAAGTTGAGGTGGGAATGTATAGTCAAGGGTGGCAAAGGGTGGAAACCTCTTAGATTGATTTTGTGACATTGCAGTGAAGCTGTGAAGGGGATGGGGCAGCAAACTGTAATGTTTAACCATGCCCTAGAGCTCAGCTATGGGGAGCCCTGCTCTCAGGGCTGGAGACCACTGCTTCACAGCCCCTGGAAATCTAGTAATGGGTTCTTGCTCATCTTAAGACTACACTGTGCCATCCATCTCTCCTCCAGGTTTTGGGGAGATCTGGCAGGCTGCTGGCCACACTGGCTTGCAGCAACTGGCTTATGCAATATAGGTTGTAGGTGCTTAGTGCTGCTGGATTGTGGAAATCTGCAAATAATTGTGAAGTCTGATGGTTGAATTGGATTTTGTTGTATTTGCACAAATGCACAGGGTCTTCCAGCCCAGCATTTTCCAGAGTGACTTAGCAGTCTTCTTAGCTTTAAGGTGCCTGATATGGGACACCTTAAAAGCGATGGCTTTCCACAGATTTTTTTAAAGGGAAGCACCCTTAAATTGAAGTAATCCAAACTGAAGTAATCATCCAGAAACCCCCTTACCCCAGAGACTTTGAGATGGGGGATCTTTCATAGTAGCTTGATGTGAGCCAAACTAAGTTCATAAAAATAATACAAGGCATCTTAACACATCATTTGTTCTTCAGAAAAATCCGGAGTGAATGTGTATGTGTGCAGGCATTTATACAGAAAGCATAATGAATAAACGAATATTTGTGTGTTGAGGGAAGGAGGAAAAGAAAGACATTTTATTTCATGTGAGAGTTGGCTGTTGTTGTTGTTATTTTTTTAATTAGGTACAAAATGTTAGTGTGGAACAGTGTCCCTGTGTGCTCTGACCCTTTTCCAGGCCTAGAGCTAAGTACTTGCTGGGGAAAAGAAAGCATCATACTTGACTTTCTGAAGTATAGGCTGTTAACGCTTGTTAGAAGCTGAAAAGTAAAAGAATCAAATTACTTATTAATTAAATACAAACTTTGTAAAATAGTTCAGAAAACCAGCCTCCAGGGTCCAAGCTACAGATGCCTGATATTTGAATGTGCAAAAGAAAAACAGTTTATTAACATTATCATCAGCTTTTTCTACCAATAATTTGCAGGGAGACAAGAAATTTATAGTAGATACTGCTGTTCTTCTTACTGAAAGGCTACACTAAATCATCCTACCAAAAAGAAACAATTTGTAAGAGGAAATAAATGGCGATTATAAAATGCTGTTAGAAATATCCACGGAATGGGTAGTACCAACCTAAAAACAAATAAATGAAATAAAACCAGCTATCTGGGGTAGAAAAATTATGTAGCTACATGATCTTGCTGAAATTATTATGGACAAAGTGACCTTGGAAGTCTGCACAACTGCAATGAAGTTCGGGTGCTGTAATGCCAAAGCCACTCTAGAAAACAGGATTGCAGCACCAGGTTGGTTTTGTAGGGCTTTCCCAAATCCTTCTTCAGTTGATAAATTCAGAGCTGGAGTTGGCCCAGCTTTTCACTGTGATCACTTCTTGCTATTTTGCTGTGTTGATTATTTTATTATCTTAAACCTTGTGGTCCTCAAGCCATGCTACTGCTTGAGAGTTTTGGATCTTTCCTCTCTAGTAAAATGAGTTCTTGGTGCTTGTGGATAAGGAAGAAGTCTCTACAACCAAAATACTTTAAAAAGAACTCCAACATATATTCTTTTGGAAATAATTTTTAAAACGCTGAAGTGACCTCACATCCTGAGAGCCTTGTATTCTTGTGAAAGTTCAACCTCCACCTTTCCACCACACATTCTAAGAAAGCTTTTTGCCAACCACCTTCTAAAGCATTAGAGACAGATTTTCAAAGGTATTTAGACACCTGAATGCCTTTGAGGAGTTGGCCCTGAGTTCTCAGCAGGCTTAATTTGGCCTGGTGGGTGGCTGACTGGTTGGTTGCTGAGTACTGAGAGTTGGGATTTTTGTTTCTAACTCTTGGGCTGAGGAAACCAACCACAGCAGAGTGGGACAACTCGAAGGAACAGTCTAGCAAGATCTAATGGTTTGATCTGAAGACTTGCAAGGAGTGTGTTAGAAAGAGCTCCCCACTGACCCTAGAAGCTTTGTCTGCTCTCAGGTACTTCAGGCTCTCCTGAAAATTATGGGGTGCTGTGGTCTCAAAAATTGCTCAGACACCCACAAGGTCAGATGAAGGCTTGGGTTATGTTTTTTTGGGGAGTAGTTTTAGTTGCTTTGAAAGGGCAAAGATGTTCTGAAAAGCTGCCCATGGTTTGTGCATACTGGAGACCACTAAAACAGAGGAATTTACCTACGGACCTTATTACACAGATCCAAAGAGATGTTACTAAGTGAGACCATTATACTTTTGCTGCTTCTGTGTTTCCCACCTATCTGTGGCAGAGTGAGGGGCAACAGCAGAAAAGGAGGATTGCCTGGGCCTGGATCTCTCATAGTATCAGCTATGTTTTATTGCTGTCATTAAAGTAAGCTATTCAATATAAACAATATTTGCAGTGCTAACTTTGTCCTTTGTCAATGTTTTTAGTGAAAGTTATTCTCAAAAGCTTTTGAAAACAGAGACAATAAACTGACAAATCCTTTAAAGGGATGCTTTCAGGTACTTGTATTTGATTAGATGTCCCAATTTAGCTGCTGTTCTCCAGAACAAAGGGAGTAACCAGGTCTAACTTGGTTGAAAACACAACAGACTAGCTCTCTGCTCTGAGAAATGTTTTACTCCTTAGGAGGAAAGCCTAGAAGACATGCTGGTAAATACAAGGGATCTCTTTTTCCATCTTTCTCATAAGTAACTGAAATCATGGACCCAGTGCATTTTGCAATAGTCTGGCTTCAGTTTCTGCCTTCTGGCTTGCCAGTTTGCTTTACTGTTTTAGGCCTGGTTTGCTTAGATAAGCCACAGACAGCATTGGGAGCACTGATGGCAGCCCCTTGGTCACCAAGCTGAGCATGCTGTTGCAAGACTAACAGCAGTGAGGATGGATACTAGTAGAGCACTTCTGGGGAGGAGCAAGTAGTTGAAAGTGTAGCTAGTGGCAACTGGGCAGCAAATTCTTAGAAGGCCGAGAAAAGAGGAAGAATCCCTTTGAATCTGATACGCAGATCAACTTTGAGACAGTTCTTGGTTGTGATTTTAGTTTTTCTTCTCTAGGTGGTATTTCCCAAAAGACAATGTTTGGTCCTAGTGTGGGGTCACTAGTTTTCTTCTCTCTGAGTGCCTGCCACCTATTACATAACTTTTTTTCTTGATACCAGACACTTCCAGAATACACTTTCATTTTTTCTGTGTAATAATTCATAGTAACTGTAGGTTAATACCCTGGCTTTTGCCTGCTGGAGCTCTACTATCCCCTTGTGAGGGTTGATTAACATGAAAAAAGATGTGGTAAGCTTGTACCCTAATGGGTACTGTTACATTTGTAATTACCCTGGCACCTAGAGACCTTGACTGAGATTGAAGTCCCATTGTACCCAGTACTGTACAAACAGAACCTTTTCAGCATCTTAAAATCTAAACAGATTAGAAAAAGCAAGAGGGGAGAAATGTAGGTGCCAAGAGCTACAGTGAAGTGCATAGCGTGACCCAGAGAAACCAGAACCAGAACTTGGATCTCAAGCCTTGATAGTAACCATTTAATGCCATCATTCTGCTATGTGAGATGGGTCATCTCCCTTGAAGGGTTTAGAAAGAAGCCAGACCAGTTCCTCTGTTTATATAGGGAAGATGTTTGTAGACCTCTTGATCCTAAGGCAATTGATATAGCTCCTAAGCCAAAAAAACCCCAAAAAACAAAAACAAAAAAACCCAAAAACCAATTGGGGTAGATTCTCAAGTAAATGGCACCCAGAATGCCTAAAATCGTTACAGATGCCAGGTGTCAGGTTATTTTTTTGGTGAGTGGCCTCTTTGTGGTCAGTTGTAAGCATTACATTCTGTGTTTCTAAAACAGCCTATTGCATAAAGTTGGGATCCTACCAAATGAAAACAAAACACAACACTAGCGAAAAATAACCATTTCTTCCAACAGTGTTCAGTAACTGAGTTAGAGGTTAGTGCTGCATTCTGGAAAAAAAATAAAATAAAAAATGGAAAAAAAAATCCAGGCACCATGTGATTTCATACACTAAAAACTTTAAACATTTCAGAGGAACATAACATATGACATGGGGTGTTTTTATTTAATGAATGGCTTTAAGGAACAAGACCAGTGTCCCTTCTCACAGATGGACATCTCGTGCCAAGAACGTTGCTGTACAATGTGTCATCACTTGGGAACCTAAAGAACTGTACTTGAGAAAACATCGCAACAAAATATCCCCCTTCCCAAAAAGGTTCACTTCAGGCTTTGTAGGAAAACAGAACAACTCATTTCCACTGAATATAATTCATCTGTTGAGAAACTTTCTTAAAGGTGTAGGTGGCTGATCGAGTGGCTGGAAAACGGCTTAATCTTGTAGTAAAAATAATAGTTTGTTACTATTATTACTACTTAGCTCCCGCATCACACTTTCTATACTCAGCTGGCCACACAAATATGAGGCAGTTAACCCTGGGGAGGGTCAAGTGCTGTTCCACGCTTTCTGGGAAACATGCAGAGGTGGTTTTCTGGAGCTGGATCTCCCTGAAGCATTTCACCTGAGCGGGGCTGGTCTTCAGCTGCAGACAAGCCAAGGGCCTTTCCTTTTACTGGTAAGATCAATCAACACAGTGAACTAGAGGGCTTTGTCCCATTTGTCTGTACCTGAGAATGTTTTATGTGACTGGGGGAAAGAGAAAGGGTAAAGGGAAGTGAGGAAAGGAGCATAGGATATGTGATGAATTAATAGGGAATTCTGGCACAGGTGTTTGAAAATACTTGTTTGAAAATTACTCCTTTTTTATTTTTTAATTTTCCTGTGGTGTGTTTTGTTTTGGAAAATTAATCCAGTTTACAGCAAGTAATGCTTTACTGATTTAAGCCTCATCTCCACAATAGTGTTATTTCCTGGGACAGCTCAACAGAAGAGTATGTGTGTGATGATTTTCTGAGACTGCATATGAACATCCACTTCCTTGTCCCCGGTGGAAAAATTGAAGAGTTGCTTACCCAGAAGGGTGAATCCTTGATGGCTGTAGGACACTCCCGGTCTCACCTACTTCAAGAGCAAGTTAAGTTCTCTATTATTTTGTGCTTCAGGCAAAAAGAAAAAAAATTATCTGAACTATAGGAGGAGATTCTTCCCTGAGATAAAATCAGGGTAATTTAGAAGAACTACTCTTTTAGTAAGTCAAGGGAAGGGTGGTGACAAGCAGGGAGTTCCAGAGAGGGGGAAGAATGAGCAACTTTGAGTGCTAATAATATAACCTGCATCTTCTGCAGACACAACTGTCTGTATAATGCACAGTGAGATGGTCCAGCTCTTTGTACTAGTGGAGAGGACACAGTTCTGACAGATCACCTGCTTTTTAAAACAAATCTTATTAAGGATCCCTCTAAGCTGTAGCCCCAGACAGCACCTTCTCAAGGGCTTAACACCCCCCCCTCCTCCCACCCCCTAAACCTGTCCTTGCACCACAGTCCCATTCAAGGCAATTTAAGGTGGATTGCAGGTGAATAGTGGGGCCTGCCTCCCTGGGCACAACTGCTCTCCCGCAGCAATGGAAACAGAGAGCAGAACTCAAAAAAAGTGCGGGGAAACAGGGATGAGAGTCAGGACCCAGCCAGGGACAGGAGGCTCAGGGCTGGGGGAGGGGGATGCCGTCAGGAGTCTCATCTCTGTCCTTAAGCTCCCTCTAGAGTTTACATCATACGAGGTTTTAAACTCCACATGACAGTACCTTCTGTGGGCAGCACACCTATCTCCTACCCGCTCTGAGCTCTCCTGCCTGACCACAGGGGGGTTACAGCAGGGGGAGGGGATTTCCTGGCAGGGATGCTGCCTACCTAGCTGCTGCACCTTATCCAGACAGCAAGGCAGGCAGGCACAGGGGAGTTGGCACCTCCTACAATCCCCCCACCCGGGTCATCAGTGGGTGATATCCCAAGGCCTTCATAAACTAAAATTTCTTTTTTCTTCCTGATGGCTTTGGCTGTTGAACCTCCCTGGGCCTGAATCTTACCCCAGGAGGGAAGGGTTTCTGTTAAGCAAGTTGTGAGTATCCCCGGTGCAACTCAGGTGAGTCCTTGGGCATCATGTCATGGTGGCCTCGGGGAACCTGGTGTTTTTCTAGAACAAATGGAGGTGTGAGGAAGCAGCATCGGCTCAGTAACAGCTGAAGTGGGCAGAAAGCAAACTTTCTCAGGCTTTCAAATGGCTCATAACACACTCCTGCCTCCTTCACTCTCAACTTTGGGAGATGCATTCTGTGTAACAGCTCAAGTATTATTCACAATTTCCCTGCTTTTTGAAAGGGAATATTGAAAATCCAAACAACCCAGCCCCTTTATGCATACTGGGGTTTTTTGTTTGGTTGGGTGGTTTGGGGTTTTTTTGTTTTTTTGGGTTTTTTTTTTTGCCAGTTCACTTGACAACCTTATAAAGTGGTGGGGAAGGAGGGTGGCCAAAATGAGGGCGGGAAGCTTGCCTAAGCGGCTCCGGAGGAAAGAAAAACAGTGAGCAGGTCTGCCAGTGGAAAAGCCCAAACAAGAGAAGAGCAGAGTACTAGGAAGAGAGGGGACAGGGTGTTCAGAGGCTGTTAGAGGAGCCAGGACATTCCTCGCACAGACCTCCCCATAAACACTCCTCCCTCCTTCCCCCCCTTCACTCCTCCAAGTTTCGGTTGGGGTTTTTTTTTGTTGTTGTTGTCGTTTTCCTATTTTTCCCTAATCTTGTCTTCCAATCTCTTACTGCAGCTTCAGCTTCAGTGGCGAGAGCCGACACGAAAAACTGACCCGTTACAGGCACGAGCTTTCGGCTGGGTCTCGGAGCTCGCCCTAACCATCCTCCACCTCCTCAACCCACCCCCGCGTTCCGCGGCCGCGCAAACGTCCCCTCAGCCCCTTAACCCGCCGCCCCGCTGCTGTGCCCTTCTTTTGCAAGATGATGGCGCTGTGATCTTTCCAGATCCTCACTCCAAAGCTCTCTAGTATTTTTTTTTTGTATTTTTTTTTTCTTCACGCTTCGCTGCTACTACGGGCGGGCGCCTGCCTCTCTCACGATTTGCTGCGGCCATCGGGGGTGCCTGACTGTAAACAAAACACTTTAGATCATGGCAAGGTCGCTGCAGACACAGCCTTTTTTCTCCTTTGCAGCCGCGGCGATTTAAGGTGGATTGCCCACACCTATCGGAGCCAGGGGGGGAGTATGGGGAGGGGAGGAGGAATGGGGAGAGGATGGGAATGGGAAAGGGGAAAGGAAAAGGGCGGGAGAGGGGAAGGGGAAGCCGAAAGGACTTGCGCGGGCGCTGCGAGACCCCCGAGCACGACTGCGGATGCTCCAGGGATGCGGATGCCAGGGGAGGTGTAAACAGAAGATTAACAACAAAAAGGAGTTTCTTGTCCCGCAGTAACTCGGCTCTTCTTTACCTAAGGCTGCAGATAAATCACAGTTCTTTTCCTTACACTCATGTTTGTGGCTGTTTACCTGTGGGGCGTGCACAATTTTCCATCATTCAAATCCCCCTTTTTCCCCTAGTGCATGTTTCTACTCAGATACAATGTTGGGATCCTACCAACATGGTCCTTTCTTTTCTAGACACAAGGGACAAGCTCCCAGGGAGCAAAAACTGGAAACTCCTCATCTAAGGAGCTACAGATGGAACATTCGGCAGGTTACCAGCAGGCAGGCAGGCCCCCATCAACAGGGTAAGCCCAAGGCATCTTCAGGGAGCCTCTGGGTGTTTTGCAGATTACTTTCACAGCCTACAACATCCTTGTGTAATGAACAAATCAAGGCAAGTGCCCCACACCTGACAGAGAAAATGAAGTTTGAAATAGTACTTCCTTGTAGAGACTATGGAAGTCAAAGACCAAAAAGCCTGGAAAAGTGAAGATGAAATCCTGCAAATACAGCAGATGAATGGGCCCTGCTTTGCCAGCTGACACAGTTTTATCATAGACTTGCAACTTAAAAAAAACCCATCTCAGCTCCTGCAGACATGAGAATGTCAGCTTTAATTTTCTGTAAGTCGATTGCTAGAGCTTGTGGTTGCTGAAAGGGGTTGGAAAACAACTTCTGAGTGCTAAAACCCCTGGCAAACAAATCAGAATAGCATGGCTAATATTCTATTTCAACCTTGTGGTTTTAAACCCCATCTCTTTTGTGTTCTTTTTTTTTTTTGCACATCTTTTTTTTTGTAGCTCGAGTTTAGCAATGCTGTGATTACTTGGGTAAGTGGGATGAGCAGAGGCTGAGGGCTGCTACCTTGGGGCTAACAAAGGCTGAGGCCCGAGCTTGAGCAATGTTTAGTGGTTTTGTCCCCTCTCTGACATGTGCAGAGTTTAGTACACCAGTTCACATGAGCAGCTGGTTTCAGTGATCCATCCAAACTGTAGACTCTGAATTAGAGTGAGAGGAGTGTGAATGTGTGTGTACAGGTACAGCACAGGGCAAAAGCTCAGTGTCTTCAGGGCAAAGTCAGTTGACTCTTCTCTCAGCCAGTCAAACTTAGTTGTGTTGACCTCTGTCTTGTTGAGACAGCCTGACTGCTGTGTCTACCCTCCCCCCCTCAGCCAAAATTTGAAGAGGAGACACAAACAGATGGATTGATGTGAAGAATCTACAGTTCCAGGCCCCTGGAAAAATCAAAACCTTCAAAACCTGCCTAGAGAGAGAAGATAGCTGTAGATGAGGCTAGGGACAAGGAGATGTAGGGGAGGACACTGCACTGCTTTTATCTCCACTGTTGTTGTCCAAGGAAGTTGCTTTAGAAAATCCCTGGCTCAAAATCCTTGGCTCATGTAATCTTCCGAGCACATAAAACAGGACAAAATCGACTGCTTTTGTTTTCTTTCCCCTGCTCGCCGAGATCTGAAATTCCCGCAGAGGTTTCCTCTTTTTCTTTTTTTTTCCCCCTCATCCCCGAGCCATTCCTTAACCTACTATTTTCTCTGCTTCTGAAAAACCAGCAAGAAGTGATCCTACCCTTCCACCCTCCATTCATCACACCCCTCCCCTGGGAGCCACCCTCGAGCAGCCGGTGGCCGGTGGGCTCGGGGTGCTCTGGGATCAGGGTGCCGCACTCTCAAGCATGTCCAGGGGGCATATAGTCCCACTTCCCCCCCCCCCC
>VZTY01032205.1:0-82696 GCA_013400935.1 Turnix velox
ATATATATATATGTATATTTATAAATACATATGGCTTGCAAAAATGTAGCTAAACCTCACTAATTTCTAAAACTTTTCTTGGTATTGCTAATACTTAAGTTTGGTGGAAGGATGTGAAAGACTCATGTCTAACAGCTTTGGCAGCACTGAAGAACTTTATATGGGAAAAGGTGGTCTTCCAGCTGGTGCCTGTGATGGAAAAGATCTCTCGTTACCTGCCACTGACCATGTGGGAGCTTTAACAGTTCAGTGTCATTCCTGGGCATTTCCTGACTATAGAAAACTAGGGCTGCCAATGTCTTTCCACCAAGGCATTGTCACAGCACTTATGATAGTATTTCCGCAAGTGCTGAGGCTCAGACAGAGTGCTATCAAGAACGAGAATAGGAGATATGTTCTCTGGTGGTCCACCAACGAAAGAAGCTGTTGGGGAGGAGTTGTGTAAGAGAGGCTTATTTCTCAGAGTTTTGCTGCTAAAGTAACATGAGAGGAGTAATGGTGCTGAGTTGTTGTGCGGTGCTGTTTTTTGAGGTTTTTTTAGAGTTTTTAAATTTGGTTGCTTCTGTTACTAACCATGTTCTTGTAAAATATAGCTAATTAAAGCTCCTTTATCTAATTGAGTAATTTAAGTAAAATTTAGGTTAGAATTTCCGCTGAGGGCTCCATCCCGCAAGTTATTCAGCATCCCCTACTCCCAGAGCCTTCTCTGTATGAGCTGAGGACACAGCATGCCTTAGGAGGTGGGTGGGTCCTCATGAGGCCAGATCACACACAGTCTAGTGTAATTTAAAAATATGATGAAGCTTTTCAAATGTGTTTTGATTAATACATCATGGACTCTCCCACAGTAATACCTTCTGTGCCTTAATATATCACTGTAAGTACTTTGTTAAGCTGTAAAACCTTGCTCTATTTTTCATGCCCTCTGCTCTATGTGTCCTTGTGTGAAAGAAGGTGGCTATTTTTCCTTTTAATTTCTCTGGTGCAAATAAGTGATGTGGCTTTACTGTTGTATTTCACCCCAGGCAGTAATTTCAAACAGTTATTCCACTTCTCTTGGGCTTGAGATGCTATCAGGTGATGGAAAGTGAGTGACCTTTCAAAACAGAGTGAACTATAATCACTCTGCCAGCTCCTGGCTTTCTCCCCCCGAACAAGCAGCCTCTGCAGCAGTTCCATGGTGTCTGCAGGGGCTGTGAAAGAAATGGGAGTGTTTTATTGACTGTAGTTTTTTCATGACTCATATTGCTGGTACCTCTGATGATAAACAATGGTGTGAGCAGGTGGTCAGTGTGACCTGTGTCTGACAAGAAGTTTTTCAGGAGAATATTTTTGAGGAGACTAAAATGCTAGGTACCCAACTACTTGGGGCAGTACTGTGAAAGTTTTTCTTTGTGAATTTTTGTTTCTCAAGAAGAACATAAGATCTCATCCCTCAAATGAAAAAACAAAATCTTCCCACACATTCCCATTTATGTTATTTTGACTCTGTTTACTTTGAAGCATTCACAGTTCAGGTATCCAATGCGGTGTTATGCTTTATGTATCGTGACATGCGAGAACAGTTTGGATCTTCGTAAAACTGGCCCAGATTTTACAATGTAGATGGCCGAATAAGATTTTTTTACCTCTTTATTTAGGTTCCTCAGTACATTGGCCTTACTAAACAGGGTGAGAAACACTTGCAGCTTCATCACTGCATGGTTTCTCTTCAGTTTGGAGCACTGATGGGTGAACAGTTCTTCAGCTCATTGCAAGTGCATATAGTGTCTATGAGACACCAAGGGCGGAGTTATTCTCGTGTGTTTGATCTTTTTTCTTTCGTTGTGTCATTTTGTTCTCATTTTACCATCTCGCTTTTATTTATGATATTCCTTATAGCTCAGTCTTTATTGAAATCTCCTAGGAGATCTTCAGATTAAGAATTCTGTATAAGTGAAAGAGTGACTGGTTTTAATCTCACATTAGCAGAGTCTAGACTTGGAGTGTAGACTTAGTAATGCAATGGCTTTGTACAAAACTTATTGCTTACAGATTATTTCCCATTTTCAGGATTCTTTCCAAATATTGTTGATCATTGTGGTGGCTGTGTGGGCTAAACTGCAGTTTAGCAAGGAGTGAAGAAGGGATGAAGGGAGTAAGTATATCATAGAATCATGTAATCTTCTGGGTTGAAAGGGACCTTCAGAGGTCAACTTGTCCAACTCTCCTGCAGGGAGCAGGAAAATCATCTCTGATGTTTTTTCACTGCAGTTTTGCTGGTGACCAGGACAAAGATAAACCTTCACTTTTTTATAAAGTCAGATAGAATATGACTATTGAATTTAATGGGGCCAGGATTTCATTGTGTTTTGAAATGTACAATTTTGCATGAGTCTTACTTTACCAGTTTCTCATAGATACTTACTTTCTGGCCTTATAAAAGTAGCTTGGGTAGTGGAATTCCCTTTTAAGAGACCAAAAATTTTATAGAAATGCATAATAAAATTAAGTGGTTTATACCTTTGTGAGTATAATAAACTATATAAAATGGTGGATATGTACTGGTGGAATTTTCAAAGGAATATAAACAGTTTAGGTGGCTTAATGCCATTTTTGCACAATTATTGTTGCCTAATTATTTTTAAAACCTGGACTACAAGGCTTTATTTTTCAAAAAGGCTGATAGTTCCCACTGATTTCTGCTGGAGATGTAGAGAGGTTCAGCAGGTATGGAAGCTAAATCAGTGTCTAGAAAGGTTTGTAGTTACTGATTTCAAAATGTGTGCATTTTTTCATGCTGGGAGGCATACAGAAAGTCACAGCAACACAGCTGGGAATAGAATTATATCTGCCTTTGTGAGAATACAGGGGGTCCTATGACACTGCTTCATCTGACACGTAATTAGTTGTTTGAGAAGACAGGGATCTAATTAAGACTAGTGATCCTCACAAAGTAAAAAGAATCGAGCTGCATGTTGGGGTAAGGTACTGAAATTGTCTTTTGTTATTTATTTTGTAGTTTGTTTAGGATTTTCTGGGTTTTTGCCAGATTATATTCAGATACAGCTGTCTGGATATTGTATGAAATTAATATTCCATGGATATCTACAAGCAAAGGACCAAGAACAGTCCATGTATTTAGAAATAGTTACTTATTAGATGGGCTGTTACTAACTATACCTAAATGTAAAATATACCTAAATACAAAACCTCCACAGTGCAGTATAGCTTCTATTGCATTCTGTCATAATGAAGAAATCAATGAGTGTGATATTCAGTAACAAGAGAGGTTGATGGAAGAACTGTTTCAGATCTTAGCCAATGTTGCCATTTCAAATAAATAAAAAGTGCTTGAACTGAAATTCCCTGCTGCTATTATTCTGCACACTACTGAAATATCGTACAGGGGTATGCTTTCCATAAGTCACATTGAGAGTCATCAATGTCATGTTCATCCTATAACTTTGTTCTCCAAGCTACTAGTGAGAAAGACAAGTGAAGTTTTACTCATTCATAACTCACTGAAACATGTAAAATTTTCTCATTAATTTTACTTAAGCTCATTTTTCATCCTAATTTTAAATGTCCACGTGATTAACTCTCTAACCGTCCCCTGGGAAACTAATTCTCTGTTTGAAGGGATTCTCCATTTCTGATTTTCAGCCAAGTTATATGTTTTCCTTTAATTTCACCTGAATATGACTCGTTGTTTTCCCTTAGACCATCATGTAAATAAGGTATGTATCTTCATGTTTGCAGTCTGGAAAACAAATCTCAGTAGTTGATGCAATTCCTACCAGTCTTGCTCATTAGTTTGCCATAGTCTGTATACCTGGCTTTCTGAGCCCATTTAATTTTTGTTTGCCAGCCTGTTCTTCCAGACTGGTGATTGTTTCTGGATGTTTTCTGCAATCCTCTTAGACTACAGTCTTAGACTTCAGCCCTCAGGCTGAAGCTGTCATATCTGGAGAAAAAATGGGAAAAAAAATACCATCTTTTCTAGTTGTTGTCTTATGTTTTATTTGCTGTTCATTAATATGTTCTGCTCATGGCTATAGTATAGTGGCAGAGACATTGTAGGTGTCCCAGTGAGGATCCAGGACGGGGAGTTTGACCTGCTCTCATGCTTTGGTTTGTCATTTGCACTAGTGTACCTCATGGGTCTTCATGACCCAGAGGGCAAAGTCCACTGGCATTGCAGTCCTTTTATGTGTCTGACCAGTGAATGTGGTGTGGTTTTGAGTATCTTAGCATAATGGGGCACCTTCATAAGCCAACTCCTCATGTCTGCAAGCAGTCCTCATAGTGTGAGACACAGAAGTCTGGAAGAGGGATCATAATCTTGGATTAAAATGTGTGATGTAATGGGCTTGCAGTGTATCATCACAGAGCAACAGGTGCTGGACAATACCTTAACAGCCTGACCAGGAGACTGTATGTACTTGTAAGGCGTACGTAAATAGCTGTCTGTGGGTATGCCAATGGTCCCCAGTTACATGAATGCAGTCTGTGAGCATTACTATACTATGTTGGGCGATTTCATAGGTAACATCTGTTGGAAATCATGCCAAATGCATGCAAGAATATGCACTTCTAGTTTATACTGTTCCTAAAAGCTGTAGTTCAGTGTTCAAGTTTGTATTTGGAAGATGTACATGAAGTTTGCACTGAACTCAATGGAAGATCTATATGTGTAATTTATAGGAAAAAAATAGTTTTAGTAAACAAATCCAGTATTACAGGCATACCAAGAAGTATTTGGTACTTCGTTGGAGGAGGGGAAAAAGGGAAGGGAAAAATTTCAATTCTGCAAGAGTATTTAAATTTGGGGTTTTTTTCATGCACAGCAGGAGCACACCTCATTAGATAAACAAACAAAATGCCAACTAATTACTGAATTTGTGGAGTGGTCTAAGAAGGACACCTATGACTTTTCTCCATTGACAAAGAAGCTGTAAAGAATAGGAGCTGTTTTAATTGTTAGAGACATGATGAAATAAAACATCTCCAGGGATTTATGTCGGCTTTATTTATTTATTTTTTAATGTGGGTAAGGTGCTGGAATGATCAATAAAATGATTGGGTAAAGCATCCTGTAGCAAGACACTCTCTTCTGTTGCTTGGATCATTGTGACTGTTAAGTCTGCAGTTTGGCTTGTGTCTGCCTTGGGCTCAGTTATTTCTTCTTATGTTCTTTTATTTAGGTTTTGAAACATCACAACACAGAAGCTTCAGGGTTAGACAAGTAGTTTCTGTTCAATTGATCTGAATTGAAAACCGAGTTACTAGAATAACATGCACAAGAGCCACAATGAGTAATGTGGACCAACCAACTTGATGGCTTTAAAGACAACTCTTAAACTGACCCCATAAAGACCTTCTGGCAGTGGTGCTCCAAAATGAAAAGACAGAAGTTGTAGAGAGGAAAACCTTTCTTTCTTCATAAAAAAGTAAAACCCCAAAACCCCACTGAATAAAACACATAGTGGGAGAAGATGGGACAAACCCTGCAAATTAGGTGCTGTGATTGTTATGTTGCTCTGGCTGAGCTGAGCTGGGTCAAGAGGTTCCTGTCTTGAGTATGCTTTGCATTCTGTATCCTGGCGAAGGCTGTAGTTGGATGAACTGATGGGTAGGATGGAGCCACAATGGTGGGATCAGTGGAGATAAGGAAGAACATAGAAGAGAAGTTTAAAGAGCATCCATGTTTTGGGGAGAGAACCAGGGTGTTTGCAAAAAGAGGCGGCTTTTACAGTTCTCAGTGAAATGGTCTAATTCTGGTGTAGTCTGATTGTAGACTGATTGTGTCAATGTACACATTGATGTGTTTTGGTCTGACTCTTTCTAGAAGACAGGCAGCACTCACTTTCTCCATCCCCCCCTCCCCAATGTCCTTCACTTGGTTATTTCAGAAGTGCTATTTTTAGGACTGCCCTTGTGTTTGCTGGAGTGATGATTGATCTCATAGACTCCAGTGCATTTACTAGATTTACTGTGGCTTTTCCATTGCTCTGCTAAAGGGAAGTGGTTGAGCTGCAGCCTTCTGTGTCCCTTCTATTTGAATAACATGCTAAATCAAGCAGAGTTTTATGAATAACCTTCACTGTTTGATTCAGTTGCACTTTGATTGTGTGAAAGGACCAGTAGTGCAATTATTCATAGTGACAAATGCAGACATATAATAACTTTGACTCAGTGCCTCTGTTCCTCCAGGTTATGTCAAGAAATGAACAGAATGCCATTTCTGATGCTTTGGCACTGCTCATCTCTCTTTGCAATGGTTCTAATTTGTCGTCAACAGATGTGCCTGGGTCTATTCATATGTCATCACACACGCACATTCTCCAACATCCAGAGGAAGGGATTACTCAAGAGTAACTTGTTACTCTGTTCCATATAGTTGCTGGTGCACCAGGGGGAGTTCTGATGTTCAGTGAAAAGAAAATATACATGAATTTCAATTCTTTTCAAGCATCTGCAGCAAAAAATAGCTGTGGCTGATGCTGGTTCATCAGTTACTGGATCACAAGGAATTTGGAAACTCATTGAACTGATGTGCTTCAGGAGGAGATTTAAGGTGGCCAGTGTATCTGAAAACAAATTGCTGAGAAGCAGACGTGTATATGCAGAATGTTTTAAAAGATAGTTCCAAAGGTGTTTAGAAATTCAAGAAGTTTGCTTTAAACAGGAACCCATAGAATAGCATGAGTGTGAAATAGTTCTCAGTTGATTTGAACAGGACGCAGCAAAAACAAGAAAAAGAAAAAAGTACACTCCAAAATCTGCACCCTCTGAAATACATCTTGAAATCTTTAAGGAAGTAATTAAGTGAATGTTTTTAGAAATGCCAGGAGTTTGGTAACTGCCAGAAGATTCATGTTTTCTGTGCAACTTGTCTGTAAACCTTTTGTTAAGTGCTAAAGTCTCCATTGGACTACAGTGGGATTAAATTCAAGTTCTGAATTCTCTAACAGAAAAGAAAATAATTTTTAATATAATGAGTTTATTTTTGCTGCCCTTGATTAAAAGTCACTTTTTCCATAGCTTTATTAATATCTACATTAAAATTTAGGTCCAGCTTGTTTTAGTTTTTCTCTCACTGGGGATTTCTAACTCTCTTTTCCAGAACATAAAAAGGTTGTTTTCACTAACAGTTATTTTGTACAGTGAGATTTTTATTTCCCTGCTTGAAGAAAAAGCACAAGTCCTGTGGTTCAATAGTTGTTTTGCTGTATGAAAGACTGAAGAGCCTGTATATTTCTTTGAATTTTTAAAAGCCTTATGCAAAATTTTACTTTCAGAGTCATGTCCTGTGATCTGCTATCTTCTACACTACTAACTTGTGTGATTCTAATTACTGTTCATCTATTTGGAGATGTATATCACTTTGTGGTTAGTGTTTGACGCATCTAGAATTTTTCCGCTTATGCTTTTGTCACATTACTGAGTCTGTAATATAAAGCTATTATTTGTGTTTGCTAGTAGTATTTACTTCTCTCATTAATGTACAACAAAATTTGCATTATATCATTATAAATTTATAAATACATTTTTAAGATCTCCATATTTTTTACTAAAGACATTGCATATGGTAGCAATAGTTGATTACAAAATTTAATCAAGAAGGAAATTCAGATTGCTGCCATAGGTGAGTTTCTCAATATAAGATTTAGTGGAATATCTCCTGAACTGACGTGTGCTGGGTGAGAGAGTAAGATTATTTTTCTTGGAGTGTAATCACATTGTTTTTTAAGAGCTCCATTGAAAGGTAGGAAAGTATTTCATAGCACAGTCATACATACCAAGTGATTAAATATTTTGGTAATTAACTTATCCATAAATTGTCAAAACCCCTAATATTAGCATTCACTCATGGTTCTTGCAGTTGAACACCAAAAGAGTTTATATTTAGTTTCTTTGTCTTTGCTGTAACATGGCCATACTTTTGCATATTTTTACACTGCTTCTATAGTTATTTTGATTTTTCCTGTTCTCAGCACAGAACAAAGTAGCTGTTTCCAGACTGTGACTTTGGAGGGCTTGTCTTTTGGTGATGTGCATTAAGCAGAAGAGACCTTTTTGACATAGAGAATTGCTGGTTATCATTGATTGGTCTCTTCCGCTATTACATGAGTGTCATCCGTGTACAAACTAAAAGAAAGACATTAAAATCATTTTTAATGTGTTTAAATGTGTTTTGAATTATAATTCTCTGCAGAGAATTTCCTAATTCAAGTAAGGTAAACTGCCAGAAAAGGAAAAATACTATTTTTCTTCTTAAGCATTCCAGCTTTTTTGTGTGAATAGCCTACCTAGTTTTTTAGCTGACCAATACTTAAATGCCTTTATCTCCTACCATTTCTCAAGGCACTTATGCAAAGGTCAGTTATTTCAGCTATGCAGTTTGAAAGTTTTGTTGGAATGAGATCTCATAGGAAATCTGAAAAGCATGATTTCTGCCCTCTGTGATGTGATTTATTGCCAAGTTAGTAGGTTTCAAACTGGATCCAGACCAGTCACTAGAAGAAACGGTGGCCTGTGTTTGTTGTGGAATCCTTTTGAAATAAATTTATTTCTTTTGAAGAAAAAGGCTTGTCAGAAGGAAAACAGTATGAAAGGTCTGGCTCCAGTGTCAAATTGTTGAAGTAGCAAAGGAGGTTGAAGACTGTGAAAGCAGGTGGAATTGAACGAAGAATTTGAAAGCATTTTCAAATACAAGGAAGCAAACGAGTGAAGATAAGAGTGGAAATATTTTCCATATATGCAAACATTAATGAAATGTTCTTCTGTGCCATGTGTGTAGATACTGAAGGTTAATAGCAATTTGGAGAGGTGATAGCTAGCCTCAAGGTTGGTCAGGGCTCTGGAGTGCAGGCTGAGAGAGTTCTTCAGCCCAGAAAAGTGTCTGTGGAGACTTTATAGCAACCTAGAAGTACCAAAAGAGGGCCTGCGGGAAAGTTGTGAAGAGACTCTTTGCAAAGGCATGTAGCAACAGGACTTTAAATGGCTTCAAACTAGAGCAGGGTTGATTTGGGTTAGACATTAGGGAAAAGTTCTTCACCATGAGGGTGGTGCTACACTGCAACAGGTTGTCCAGAGAGGTGGTGGAGGCCCTATCTCTGGAGACATTCAAGGCCAGGCTTGATGAGGCTCTCAATAAATGTGATCTAGTGCAGGATGCCCCTGCTTACTGCAGGAGGGGTAGGACTAGGTGACCCTTAATGGTCCCTTCCAACTCTGTGATTCTATGTTGCTATGGAACTAGTAAAAGAATGCAACTTCTGTTGCATCCCTTGAGGTGGACCGATGTTCTTATTCCTTCTTACTGCCTTTTGTAGAACAAACTGAAGTCATCAGGTCTGTATCATGCTTTGCTTTTGCAAGTATTAGACAGGTCATTAAAAACCGTTTTGGCCCAAATTTTTCAGCAGTATAATTTTATTTTTCTTATCAATGGTTTCTCTTCAGCTCACCAAGTTATTAAGCAGGTGACCTGGAATATAATCAATACCACAGTAGCATTTAATCTTACATATTTCTCCACAGCTTACCATGCTGAGCATTAGTATTCTTATTCTGGTATAATGTTTCATGTATTTTACTAACTTACTGTATTACTTCATTGATGAGCTAAATCTGGGATTTTGGATATCGTAAGCAAAAAAAATTCTCTTCTGAATTCTATTGCTCTAGATTCATTAAGGTAAAGGAAGTCATGTTTCTTTTCTTTTATCTTGTTACAGATTGGCATTAGACTACCGTAAGATTCCATGTGACAAAGAATCTTGTTTCATTTCTACAGCAAGTTTGCAAGCTACAGTATTAGCACATAAAATCATAGAATAGTTCGTGTTGGAAGGGATCTTAAAGATCATCTAGTTCCAACCCCCTGCCATCAGCAGGGACACTTCCCACTAGTTCAGGCTGCTCAGCGCCATGTCCAGCCTGGAGCTCTGGCTGTAGTGAAGACAGCTAAAAAATGGAATAGAAACTAGATCACAATTTCCACACTTAATAAGCTAATAAGTCAGCTGTTGCCATGGTACAGAGCTGGCTGAACTGTTGTAACCCTTCCATAAACATTAACCTTAGACTTGAGCCAGATGCTTCACATTGTTCCTGCTGTGCCAAACAGCTGGAAATTCATCTTAAAGGCTTTCTTTCCTAGAGAGAAACTACAGGTAGCATAGAGTTGATATAACGTGAATTTGATGGGAAGATGTGTCTTATGCTCCAGCTCCAGTATCACATCCCAAGATTTGTGCTGTGACAAGTAACAACTGCAGGGAAAAGCACTGGAGGCAGTTTTAGAAATTCCTGTGAGGAAGTGAAGTGGATTGTTTTTCTTTTTGTGGATGAGCTTTGTGACAGTAATTTTTACTCTGTTGCCTTTTTCAGTTTTCATGGATTTTATTCTTTGCCCCAGACTGTCAATTCTGGGATAATACTTCTCTTGATAGAATAATCAGTTTGGACTCTGGACTCCTAGGTTTGTGAAGTTACAGTAATGTCAAATGCAGGTGTATCTGCTTGTTCTGTATCAAATTGGGACATATTAAACTGAAAAATAGCAATAATATTATGCATCCCTGTCTATTTGATGAGTGAGTTCTCAAATGCAGATGGACCTCTGCAGGAAAACCTTTCCTGCAAAGATATAGAGCAGATAGAGTTAAATCACATTGGAACATGCTTGCAAAGAGTCTCCTGTGAATAGGGATGTTGCTGAACTAAAGCATTGCTTCTACATGTTAATTTTGTTTCAGGCAATAGGGATTTTATGTTAAAATCTCATAAGCAGTGAAACATGAAAGCTCACAATTTCTCATGTCATGCTTTAGTGTTTGCTACAGGAATTTTACTATGCTATTTCTAGAATGAAGATTGTATTGAGTTTAAGGACTGAGAAACATATGTGCTGTGGAATGCCTTCTGTGGAGGGTCTAAGACAAATATGCACAAAAAACACCACCATTGAAGCTTTGTTTACACATAAGAATTTAACTATGTCCATGAAGCTAAAGCAATATAACTGAACGAACAAGGGTAATAGTTGGCTGGTTAGAATGTGTTTAGGGGAATGGAAATAAATTACTGTGCTATAAGCTGTATTTATAGCAGTGTAACTGCAATAGGGTGGAACAGAGGAGCTGCATTGCCAAGAGGAAAATCACATCCCTCACTGGAATAATCATGTTGTACTTCTGTGAGGGGGCCAGGCCTAAATGAATTCCAGTTACATTTCTGAGTACTAAAACAAGAAGGCTTCTCTAGTAAAGACTTTATTTGGCTCTGAAAGGATTTAACACCAAGACACATTGAACATCTGCATCTTCACTGATGTCTATGCTGTTGAAGGTGCTATAAGCTATTGCAGTTCCATGTTTCTGCCTGGGCTCTGAATCTGATTGCAGTTAGTGGATAAATGCTTGGTTGGGTGCAGGAACAGAGTCTTTTCAGGGACCTCTGTTATCCTGGTGTGTCTTGCTTAATGACAAATCAAGTGTCCAGTCAAAAGGAAGCAGTTTATCCAGAATGCAGAAAAATGTGCCAAAGTGTGATGCCATGTGACAATCACAGAGTCAAGCTGGGACACAAAACCAAATTTTGTTCTCTTTGATAGTTTTATTTCTACTTTTTTGTTCCATGGCCTGCACATAACTAACATAAGATTACAAGCCCATGCAAAGCACCACCATCTTTCTCTTGGGGGTCAAACAAACCATCCATCCTACCCAAGCATGGGTTTAAATATGTGTGAGAGAAATGTGCTATTGAAAAAGATGTTCTCATAAGAGATTCTCTGGCTTCATAGTTCACTGGTATTTCTCTGATACTCTGATTTGGGAACACTGAAGAGAGATCCCAATTTATGCTGAAAATGTGAACTTAAATGGAAGGAAGACAATTAGACTTTCCCTTTGATTTTGGGAAGAGTGAGGGATGGGGCCTGGAACTAATAATATAAAAAGTTCAGATTAAACATACACAGTATAATAAAATTATAGTTCTTCTGAGTCAAGAACTAAATTGAGTTCATTCAATTAGCCATTTGAGTTACTAATAAAAACTATTGGTTTATTTTAAATGGAAGTAAATATCCCATTTTTGAGGAATTTTGTTTAATCTTTGGTTCACTTCTCCTATAAATGCTCTCATCTGAAGTAACTGCTCAGGCTCATCAGATTACATTGCTGTTTCCAACATACTACCACATCATTTTGGTTTGGCAGATTTTCTATTAATGCTCTTCAAATGAAAGTTGCAATTTTTTTTCTGTACGGGGACATTTTATTACTGAGATCACAGAGTAATTTTTTTTTTTACATAAATGTTCTCTTTCCTTTTGTCTCTCAGGTAATAATGCTCATCTTAGTCATGTGATGACTGCTGGATTCATCGGGCTCTGAGTCAGACCCTGAATTTCCTTACAGTCATTGCAGGACCTGATTGAGACTTTTCTAAGCTGTATCTTCATCAGACTTTTAATTTAATTTCCGTCTCACAAGAACCACAGTATTTCATTTTCTTCATAGTTTGCATTTAACAGTACCTCAGCTGATATTGCCAGACATGCCATGTGATGAAGAGGAAGGAAGACAAACACACTTTCATAGGCACATAGAGTAATTATGTGAGGGAATGACCTGTGCAGACTACCTGGTCCACCTCTCACTGAAAGCTTAAGATCAAAGTCAAGCCCATCTTCTAAGATAAGTTAGGTTGCTAAGAGCCTTGCCTTGCACTGTTGAGTTTTAAAAACCTACACTCATGGAAAATCTTTAACTTCTTAAGCCCCTTTTCTTGATCTCACTATGAAGAACTTTAATTATTCATACTTGGAATTTCCTTGCATTATTTCATTTTTAAAATTGTATTGAGATTTTTTTTTTTTAATTAGGACCATGGAGTAAGTTCTAGAAGGTTTTTCTTTGTTTCTTGGAATCAAGTCCTATCATAAAGATAATCCCTCATAACAAAAGTTCAAGAAAACCATTGCATAATAATTCTGGAAGCAACAGAGGTCTACAGCAGCCCGTCTAGAAGAGTAAGACCAATATACCTCTTTTAGTACTAGAGGAAAGAAGTTGTGGTCAGAAATACAGCACCTTGAAGGCAATTTTTATTCAGAGCAGGCCCTCACTTAACTTACTGTGGTTTTTTTCAGTGTGAGATGGCTTAGGGTTGTTTGAGGTTTTTTTCACCCCAGAGCAAAACTCTACACATAATTGCACTGAGATACAGCATTTCCTTATTTTGGAAGATTTCCCTATTTAATAATAGTGATATTTTATGCAGTAACAGATTAAGTCGATTTAAAGCCTAGTCTTTGCTCACAAATAAAGAGATGCAGATGTTGCCTCTTTGAAATGTCAGAAAAATAATTAAAAGAGAACTGTTGCAAAATGTTGAATTTATACAGTGATGGGATTTCATTCTGGCTTGACTGAGGCTATCAAGAGTTGTATGGCTAAATCTGTTGTCAGCTGTAATAAACACTGTTTCTGTTTCAGCTTATGTGAACACTTGCAGCTGTTGAAGAAACAGACATCTTTGCCTCATAGTCAAACAATACATAAAATTAATTATACTGGAATTATATGTGTAAAAACAGGTGACAGAGCTGTGCAGTTACAGTTTGACTTATGGGAGAAAGTGTGAAAGATCTACCTTCTTACATTGATTTCCTCCTTCAGTCACTGGGTGGTGAAGGTAGAACTCATTTAATTTAAGTCCTTGAGGGATAAAAAAGAAATTATGTATTACTTTATTGTATAATTCTACATGGAAATTGTATCCATGTAATTTGGAAATATCGGCTGTTTTCAGCAATGAACGGTACATACCAGTGTTTATTAAGAGGGCTATGCCATAACTCACTGCAGCAAAGGCAGGGTGGCGCTTCCCCTTCATCAATTATGGTATGTATTGTACTGAAAATTGATTCAGTGGATCTTTCTGTCTGCTTAACTCACTACAGACATGAACACATGCCATGTATTATTTAGATGAGTAAGTTGGCACATACAAGTTATAGAATTTAGAAGTGGAAAGAACATGAAAGCTTTCAGTGTGCAATGTTGAATGTTTTTAATGCAAAATGAAGATGCACATTAACCTTAAAAAAAATCAGGAGGACTTGATAGGTAATTTGGTAACAGAGGCCATCATGCCCATTTGTCCTCTTTTAGCAGTGAATTTAAAGGAGATCTTTCTGGGTGGTGTTGGGGGCACACATGGGCCGAGCTGCATATGGATGCTGTGTCTGCATGACTGTTTTCTGGTGAAACAGATTCAGGTAATCCGATAGTAGAACTACTCCTTCAGTGTGACTGTGGATCTTTCAACTTGTATTTAAACTGGGCTTGAGAAAGAGGTACAGGTATCAAGTAGGATTTCCACACTTGTCATAAACACGGGGGTCTGAAGAGAGGAAGGACCCCCAGCCATCCGGAGCCTTTGCTGAAACCAGCAGAAGCAATCAGAAGTATCCCAGCTAGTGAGAAAGCCATCTACTGAGTCCTCGGTCAAAAACTGGAAGCCAGATGAAGGTGAAACGTGGACTTTTCTGGTTTATGATGTTCAAAGAGCAGCTTTTTTTTGAAGTATGGGTACTGTGAAATTTTACTCTGAAGTGAATATAATTCAGTCTTGATATTCTTTTTAAGAAGCTGGAATCAGGATGTGCCAATTTAGCTAAGTAAGCTTTCAAAATGGGCATGACACCTTTTTTTTTTTTTTTTCCTCCAGCTGAGCACTTCAAAGGCCATCAAAATTCCTGTTACCTTCTGTCCTAGAAACTGACAGGAACCTATAAATAAATGTAAAAATAATACAGGCACAGGAATAAAAGTGTTGTGCCAGCAGTTAATGTTATTAATTCCATTGTTTATTTTTTCTTTTTACAGTGTATCCTATTCAGTACATGTCTCTGAGGATTACCCAGGTACTGTGCACCGTTCTTGTTCATCACACGTGTATGCATGTTTCTGTAATTTGTCATATTCAGATGAGAATATTTGAAAGGTTGTTGATGTCTTCCAGGTGCTTCCTTCTGCTAATCGTTTCCCATTAGTTAGATGATTTTCACAGTAATTTCTCCTTTTCAGGCAACATTTATCAGCTGGATCAAGGTGAGAAAACCTTGTTCACAAGTTTATGGAGACGGGAGCTTGTGATGCTTTTCACATCTGGGGCCAGCATTGATAGGAGTGTGAAAACTTTGGCATGGTAGATAAAGCTTGATCTTTCAATAGTCTGGCACTGGCCCAGCAAAGCACTTCTGCCCTAGACCTTAATGAGACTAGTCATATCCTTCAGGCTCAGCCTGAAGTTGTTGATTGGTAGAAGTCAAGGGTTTGTGCATGGCAATGTCTTGGGTGTCATTAGCTTGCAAAACTGTGCCCAGCTGCTTTGTCCTGACTCATCTTTCACACTCTCAGCCAGACTGGCAACAGAATTTGTGCGGCCAGTCTGGAGAGCAGAGTAATTCATAAGAAAGGCTGGCAGGCAAGAGAAAAGGCAAGTTTTCAGCTAGTTAATTTCCCCATTTCCCTTGACAAAGAGACTGTGCAGATACCTCAGGTGATGCACAGTTTAGCAGAAACAGGAAAGAGAATTGGGTCTGAGAGCACACAGGCCTTTTTTGACCTTTATCCATAACATCTCTGTAAATATTTCTAAAAGCAGTACTTGTTTCTTTTAGAACCTCTAAAGAAGTGAAGCTTTGATCGTTGTCACTGACAAGCAGTAGACAACAGAGTATTTGAAGTGGATACTGAGGGAATTCAGTATCAACAGTGATGCTAAATGCAATGGATTATATGCAGGATCGCTAACAAACTTTATGAGGTTTTTTTTTCCAGTAAAACCTAAAAGTAAAACTGCTACTAATAATAGTCTGTTCCATATGTGGTAACAGGAAAAACAGAGGTTTACAAAATACACAGTCATACCAGTGACAAGTTTATTTACTGACTAGAGCATCAGCCTGACAGTGAATGGAGGACAAATAATTGACAAAAATTTGCAGGTATTTTTATTAAATGTCAGTAATGGATTTGTTTATTTCAGAGATTAAATTATTATGAAGGTACAAAACTTGTTCTGTGAGAGCTCCTGCCTGGAGTTAGGGGTATGGGTTGGAGCACTGAACTGCAACACATGTGGTTCCATCTCCTGGAAAATTTCTGGGTGACCGATCTCAGACTTCCCTCGTGAATGCTGTTTACAGTATGCCATGATGGTATGCATGCCTGAGTGACTTTGGTCACTCTGAAAGCTAGGGAGTGGTCCCTGCTATTGCCTTCTAGATTTTAAAGCTAGGTATAATGTGAAAATTTTAGATTGTGACTAACTTGATGAGGAAGGCATAAACCAAGACGCACATTTTTACCAATCAAGCCTTTAGAGGAGCTGATATGCTTTAAATCTCAAACCTTTGCGGGATCTGTGTTTACTTTGTGGTAGAGGAGGTATTAAGTGTGTTAGGAATGATAATGACTGCCATTTTACAGCTTTGAATCTAAAAATATTTATTTTTCCTTTGTGAGCCAGATTCTTCATCTCATTTGTGGCATGTATTTCCAGACATGTTTCAGGGACTTGACAGGTTATGATGATGTCAAGTCTAGGACGTCCTGTGCTGATTTCTTGCTCCTCAACTGAAAGATGATCCTCAAGTATTGTTACTGTTTGATAGAGATAGAGCAACATGTGCTTATCATATTAAAATTCTCATAGGAGAAATTTTACAGATCAGGGTTTACCAAAGCTGTATCCTCTGGAGTATAAGAGTGCATAATACACAGGGGCCAAATTTGCAGTCAGATAATAGTGGAGCAGTTTGAGTTGGAAGGGACCAAGCAGATTATACTTCCAAACCTCTGCCATGAGTAGGGACACCTCCCACATGACCAGACTGCTCAAAGCCCTGTCCATCTTGTCCTTGGGCATTTCCAGGGACAGGGCATCCACAAATTCTGTGAGCAGCCTAACCTCTGGAAATGAGAGAGAAGGCTGTCAGAGTTGATCATCAGGTAAATTGCTAATACATGCAGTAAATATTTTAAAATAGAAGAGATTAAGCTTTTATACATCATACCTATTGGAACTGTAATATGACATGACAACTTTTGATAATGGAAGTTGTTTGAAAGTTTCATAATTATGAGCACAAGCTAAAAATACGCTCACAAAGGCACACTGAAGAACTTAATAGAAATAATGTTGAGACAGTAATGTCTCAAAGTTGTGTATACATCACTGAAATTGGGAAAATATCACTGAAAATTTTAGAGGCAGATAATAACAATTCTGGCAAAATAGATCTGTAACTATTTTCTCATAACGTTGACACAAGTAGGAAAAATAATGGTCCTAAGGAGAAGTTATAGAATATAACATCAATGAGTAGACTAAAGTCCCATTAATGTGAGTAGATCATGACCCTTTTGAGAACCATTACAGCAGTAAGCATTTTGCTAATGAATATATGTTTGGAATTATGTGTGTTGGCTACAATAAACCTGTAGAATTGCTGTGGTCTTTTATCCTTGTGATTTCTGAGTTATGCATGTTAGCAGAAACATCCTTTTCTTGGACCTTGTTAGGCTGCAGCAGAGTTGAAGAAAATCAGTTTGGCAACAAGTGGTTTGTTGCATCCCTCCACTAGCTCCAGGCACTGTGTCCTCTGCTTGAGAGGAGAGCTTCTCCTGGGTTTAGTGTGTATAGAAATTGGATGTTGAAGAATGCAAACCAGAATCAGTGTCTTAATTTCATGTTTCATTAGACTGATGGATGAAAGAAAAAAAATGCCCCTGTGGATGTCAAATAGAAGAGAAAAACAAAAACTTGGCAGTGAAAATCATGTTATCCAGCTGCCAAAAAGAATTACAATGGGCATAAAAATAAAATTAAAATCTGTAGTGAAGCAGTCCTTTTTCCCATATATGTATATCTGTGTAATAGTCTATTCTGTGCAGCACATAGTGTTGTTTTTTCCCCACTTTCTCACACAGAAAGAAGTTCCAACACATGGATTTCCTATCTGCTATCCATATATATGGTGTCAGATATGTTTAGGGCCAAATTATGGCATCTGTAGATTCTATAGCAATAACTTGCACTCCCAGACCTGGAAAAGTAATGGGCCTTTGTTGCATATGCTCAGAGCATTTTAAGGATGACACAAATGAGGTCAGCAAGTTGGAACATGCAAGTAGAGGCAAGGAAGGGGTTTGTTGAGACAGTGAGAGATGTTGGAGTCATGTTTCACAGCCAGTTCTGCTGATGGGGAGAAAGTGGAAAAAGGAGGTAAAGCTGGCAGATGGCTGGAGAAGGACCATTTTATCAGCCCCATGCTGTGGCTCTAAAACATACCTCTATGCCAAGCACTTAGCCAGGCAGACACAGGCTGATCTGCTGGAGCAAGCTGCGGTGCCTGCTGTAGCTCAGAGCTCAGGACAGGGCACTGCCAGCCTCCTGCAGCAGTTGCCTGCATGCCGTGTGTGTTTGCTGAGTTGGGGGCCACAGTAGCAAATATGTGGGATGGTATCAGTCTGCGGAGGGGTGTGCAGAAGTGGCAGAAGGGCTGTTTCCCATGCTGGGAAAGCCCCAGGCCAGGCACCTGTCCCCACTCAGCTGGGTGTCTGCAGTGCAGTGTGGCTCTGCACCTTGGTGAGGGAGAGGAGGCAGCACTGGACATCTCTTCTGCTCGGAACCTTTGTGAATTTACTGCTCAGTTAATGGTAGCATCATTAGCACTTCACTGGAAGCACTGTGGTGAGCGGCTCTGAAACTGCAGCAGTGTGCTTAAAATTACATGTGAATTCCCACATTTTATTTATGGGGGAGTTGAGCATTTGGAGTTATGGTAGATCAAGTCCTTGTTTCAGTGACCTTATTTGTCTGTTTATCTGTGATTATGTTGTCAACCTTTCTGCTTCAGAGCAAAAGTTTCAATCCAGCCCACATCTATATAAAAAAAAACATTCCAACTTTCAAAGACTGTTCAGTAATTGGCACAAAATTAGCTTCTGCGAGTACTACATAAAAACTTGCCTCTCCTTGTTTGTTGTTACCATTCATTTGTTTGGGAAGCAAAAAAGGGAACTGAACCAAAAACCAATACACACCCCTTAGCCTAATCCCTCTATTTCACAGGATAACTTCTGATAGACTTTCCATATTCATATCCATACCTAAGGTTTTTCGTTAAACGCATGGATTTTTTTTTTTTAATTCCTGAATCCTGCACAGAAAATGTTACCCACTGATTAGGAGATACTTCAAACAACCTTTATGGGACTAGGCAAAAAGAGGCACAGATATATTGCATAATAGACTGTTAACACTGCTAAGTATTTATAGCTTTCACTCTGACTGGAAGAGCTAGCTTGCATTTTGGTGTCTATCAAATCTGTGTTTGGGAAGAGGTTGGCTCAATCACCCACAAGCCTTGTGTGATGTTTCAGAATGGTGCTTGGTGTCACTCACAAAAACCATGACTTTAGATGTGAAGGATGTGCTTAAATGAAGTTTGTCTCCAAATCTTCCTTCCTTTTGTTATTTTTATTTTCATTATCAATGACAAGATTCAAAAAAAAGCCCCACACCTGCAAACTCATTGGGCTCTGGGTTTTTTTGTTATAGTACAAGGGTAGGATGGACAACATGGGAAGGGGCTAGCAGAACACAACTTGACTTCACCATCCTGGATGTTTTTCTCTTCTTTTGTAGATAACACTTATGTTTCCAGCTCTGATAATGATGAAGATGTATTAGTTACAACAGAGCCAATTCCAGTGATTTTCCACCAAATTGCTACCGGTAATCTTACATACCAAATGTTATCTCAATTTCATATTTTGTGAAGAAAAACAAGGTTTTGCCTGTACTTAAAGTGGAAATATGTTAATGTGTGCAGCTATGTAGTTTGCTGTTTTCTCACAGTCTTGCTGTAATAAATTGTCCTGTATTTTAGAGTAGAATTAAAATGCTTCTTATGGGGTTGACTACGATTGTGTAGGCAGAATGTATTTTATTTTTTAATGTCTTGCAGCTGATGCTAAAGCAGTTCTCCTTCAGTATGGTTAGAGGTGCTTAATACTTCCTGATTATAAGTTTTTATGCTCAGTTGCTTGAAACTTCACTAGATCTTTACCGCTGGGAATGAAACAGTCTATAACTACCATTGCCTCTGGTGAATTATTTCAGGAAACTTCAAACTAAATGGTTCATCTGTTTCACAAAATTAGACTAGAAAAGAAACCTATTTTTTCTTAATAATTTTCTTAATAATTTCTTATCTGAAATTGTTTCCATACTTTCAAAAAGTATTTGATACTTGAAGGGGCATGCTTTTCAGACATATGGTCATATTTATACAATATATATACAATTATACAATATATAAGGTTTGTGCATTGTCTATGGAGAATTTTTAGATTTTAGCAGCCAAATCCCCTGATTTCAGACTGCAGGACGATCTGCATAGAGTAGTCTTAAATCTGGCAGTTCTTCAGATAGGAACACTTGACTTTGCAGTCTTTTTATTATTATTACAATGCTTTAGGGGTTTTTTTCTGCCTAAGTCAGAATTACTTTGAATCCACTTGAAAACCAATAAGATCTTCATTCTCTGATCTCATTTATACTGATGTAAATCATGGAAAAATTTATTGAAGCCGGTACAGTGATATCAAACAAAAGCTGTCTATTGTATCCAGAGTTTAAGATAAATTTTACTTGCAGAAATTTCTGTAATTTAAAAAGAAATAAAGCATGACATTTAAAATTGAATAAAAATTATCTTTTTTATGTAAGATAATCTGATTTGATTTTGCTGAGGGCGTTTGATTTTTCATTCTTTTATAAAGCATAAAGAATTAATTAATGACACTGGATTGTACAGACTGTGGAAAGCCAGTCTAGATGGACCATCTGAGCTTCATTTCATAGTTAATAATTTAGTCTTTTGAGACACAGAGGCTTTTAAATCTTAGACTGTTGTATTATAAACTCTTGCATACTTTTACTATCCTCAGCTTTTTTATTTCCTTATTTGTTCTTCTGTTGCAACTAAGTATTTTAAGTATGCATGTACAAAATTGTATCACATTTCTCACAAATATTCCCTATTTTTCATTTTCTTTTAAGAATTAAGAAAAACCAGTGATGTCAACTATTGCTTATCCATAAAATCAAAATTGCAGAGGGAGAATGGAGAGGTATGTATTTTCTGTGTCTCTGTCTTAAAAGAAGTGATTTTGAGATACAGCAGAAAATAATGAAATACGAGTTCTTACTATAGATTTCCTTTCATATATGTACTTTTGGAAGTTGTGCCCATTTTTGTATTTTAGAAGAGAAGCATAGGTCTCTAGGTTTCACACATGGATTTGTTAGTGAATCACTCAGTTTAGGGTAGTGGTGTTCCCATCACAGGAAATAAAGTTTTGATGTTTATTTCAGTTTTCATTCAACAATGTTGTATTCCCTGTATACCCTAGAAATACAGCTCTTGGAGAAGTCAATTATGGTGATATTACCTTTTAACCTGTTCTTGTACATAGGGCCATATCTTATTCATGAGGTCACTGCTGATTCCTGTGGCCTACAGCAGCCCCAATGGAGGGTGTAGACCACTTCATGACTTGGTTTATTGTAAGCAATGTCTGGAATGTTAAGTCTTTCCAGTCACAGCTATATTTGTTCTGTACCTCTGGCATGGGTCCCTCACTAATCTGGCCAAGAAATTAACTTGAGAAAGGAGTGACACTGGTGTGAAGTCTACAGGTCTTGATAGTGTTGTAGGCTGTCAAGCCTACAGACCAGAGAGGCTCCAACCCCAAGCATTATGTCAAGAATTCAGGTGCTTGACTTGAAAAATTTCCTGTTATAAGTGTGGTTATTGAGTTTCTTGACAACTACCTTATAGCCCCAAATCCATATGCTAATATGTATGGTTCTGTTTTTGATGAATAGAATCTAATATGATAAAGCTGTACTGGAAATACTTTGCTTCCCCTGCCTCACCATTGAATTCAGTGCTTGGCAAACATTATAAAATTTTAGCACAGAAAAATTTTACCCATTTGGTTAAAAGCCTGAGATACAGTAAGCTTCTATGGAGCAGAGTTTGAGCTATTATTTTGTTTTTAGTTTAAATGAAGTACTCAAATACGAAAGTACTGGGAAAAAAATGTTTCTAACACTAACCATTTCTATTGGCTGCACAGATGTCTGGGTGGGATGGGATGGGTTTGTGACGTATAATGTGAGAGTTTCATTTTTCTTTGGCTTGTGTTAAATTTTTATTAAGTTGACTTCTGTTTTAGGACAGACTTTTCCTTGAGCAAGGTTTATATAAATCAACGAAGACTGAAGTCACTTTTGTTTCTTTACAGTGAAGTAGAGGTGGAAATTATTTTTATGCCTTGTAATAGAAAATTGCCATGAAATTGGCTGAAATGGAATTTTTGCTTTACTTATACATACAGTGAATATATATACAGTGAATAGATGAGAAATGTATAGACAAAGGTATTGAAATTGGATTAGGATATCTGACCATGGAAATTGGTGATAGGAGTATATTTGACATTCATGAATGTATGGGATTTATGAGTAACCACTGTTCTTTGATTCATGCGTCCGATTTCTATTACAGAAGTACTTCCCAGGACATAAATACGAAATAAGCAGCAAATACATTGTGTTCATGTTGAAGTGAAGAATAGTAACTTATACAAGTGTTCCTTAGAGGACTCTTGTCAGCGTAGGGCCTAGGATTTCGAGAAAGAAGAATTAATATCTTCCAGTAATTACATAATTACAAGTAAATTATGTGGGAAACAGAATGTAATACTGTAATGCTGAGCTGCAGTCTGTACCAGGATCAGTTCTATTTACTTGAGTGCAATTATTCACAGAACAGCCTATTTAGAGCAAGTTTTACTTGGGTAAGCATATTACTTTCTAATCGTTAATTTTCAAAGTCTCAGAATGGAGGTAGTCAGAAAATTAAGTTTGAACTTTTCTGGCAACTTCGGTTAAAAATAATAATTAGGCAGCAGTGTGTCTGTTGTAAACAGAAAGGAACTTAAGAGATACCATGCCCAGACTTTAATTATTTCCTTAATCTATTAGAATTGATTTAGCAGAATAAAGTAAACTGCAATTTTATTGGGACACTGTAATACCAAATTAATTAAATCCAGAACTTGTCTTGGTGGGTGAGTTATGCTTTACTTAGCAAAAGCACAGTGAAGTATGCCCTCATAGTCACTGAATTCCCCAAATCCTTGAAATACCTCACAGAAACTGTAGCTAGACGAAGTATTAATACTTCAAACTATATTCACATTTTTTGATGGACCAAGTTAATAGATGCTTGGGTTTACTCATGTTTTACCATTCTTACAACACATCCTTAGTAATCTTCTGGAAAAATCATACTAAAAGATCTCTTAAATGGTGCTATGAGCTTATTTGTGAAAAAAAAATTCCTGTAGTTATAATTGGAACTATAAATGTAAAATAAGCATATTGCTTATATCATTGTTAACTTTCCCTTTCCATTAAGGAGTTGTGGCACAACAGCACAGTTGAAGAAGACTCCGAAGGAGATAATGACTCTGAGGAATTTTATTATGGAGGACAGGTAATGGAAGAAATTTTTGCACAAGTCTCAGGAAATTAAATTTGAAAGCTTCTGTTGTTTGTTTCATTATAAATTTACGATCATAGTTTCTTAGATTTATTCAATGTGAACTAGAATGCTACGTGTATATATACATCATATTTTATAGCAGAAGTACTGAGTCTGTTATACTATATAACTAAATCAAATTTAAATCAAGGTTAGTTTGTTTACCTTTGCAAATGTGTCAGAATAGGGAAAGGAAATACTGTTCAGAATATTTGAAAATAGTAGGCAGTTGCTTAGTTCCAGGAAACAGATACCTTCTAAAGCTTATCCCATTATTGATACATGTGGGAAGTCAGGGTGCATCAAAAACTATTTCCTTGTGGAGGACTGCCATTTTACAAAGTCAGGAGCACTGCAATTTAATGGCAAAAATGTTTATTAGAAAACAATTTTGATGTAGGCAATAGTCCATTCCTTTCCTGAGCTCTACAATTGAAATCAGCTTGAAAAATGGTGCATATTTTTAATTTACTGCTCTTTGTCTTTCTGTCTTGTTTCCTCATCAGAATTATTTACTATTGCATTCTCTTACATAAAGGAAAATAAAATCTCGTCATCACTTTACAGTATCAGTAGAGCACTTCATGCTGCTAATCTCTTTGTGTTTTCGTTTTTAGTCCAACTATTGCCCTAAAATGGTTTCTCACTTAGTAGACGTATCTATTTTGATGAACTTTTTAATCAACTGTAGTTGCTGTTCATGAAAGTTGCCCCATGACTGTAGCCCCCGATGCCCCAAGTGTGCAACACCAAGGCTGTGGGTTGCACTGAGTCCATATGGAAAGTGTGAGATGCTGATGAGCAGAACACTGACCACCCCATTCTCTTGAGGAGCCAATGGCAAAATGGTGTTTGAACACAGAATACATGTTGAGGTGTTTTACTGTAAAAAAACCACTAAATAAAGCATGCCTCTAAAAGGCTATTAAAAGTAATACTGAAACTGGAACTGAGAGGATGTATTTTCAGTGCCAGAAGGAACTGAAATGAGGGATTGGACTAGATGACCTTTGAAGGTCCCTTCCTACCTAACACACTCTATAATTAACTCATGTTCATTTTAGAAATGACTGCAGAATTGCCTCCTTCCAACTGCCAGTTCTTACAACCCCATGGAGCAATCATGTAAATATACTTCAGGGCAAAGAGCAGTGTCTTATTTTAATCTTTTTGAGAGGAAAAACCTTCTGGTTTTGCCCTGTAGTGATGTTATGTGTACTTGCTCCATTTTTCACCTCTGCAGAAAGGGCAGTAACCTCAAGGTGAAGGAAAAGGGAGCAAAAAGCTTGGAGTGCTAATTTCTTGAACAAGCACTAATCCTTTTGGTAAAGGATGCCTACCAGTGACCAAATGAAGGAATAATATTAACATTGCCTGTGAGATAAGAGCCAGAGAGCAGTGCATCACTTTGCAAGGTGTGAAAGAGCTAGATAATAGGCACTACTGGTTAGAACGTGATTGGAAATGGAAACTCATTGTCAATTTTTAAGGGAATTCATTTAGTTGAAGGAATTAGTAAGTAGATCAGCAAAAACCCCCGAACTGTATCAGCAGTATAAAAAAAATATTTTATCTTTGTGAATGTCTTTGGTACAGAATATGCAAAAGGAAAATAAAAAAGAAAAAAAAATCATAGAAAGTATATTTTTTTTAACATGGAAAAAAAAATTTAACATAACATTTCACAGTTAAGCACAGAAAATTCTAAAGATGACTGCAGAATTATAGAAAATGTTGAGGACTCAGAAAATAAGAAATTTGTTAATGAGCAAAATCCCACTAGAGATAAAAAGAACAGTCTTTTTTCAAATTCAGTGATTGTAAGACTTGCGAAGTGAGTGCAAGATCTATTGCGAGGACAAAATAGTTGACTGTGTATATGGGGAACAAGCTAGGCAAATCTTCCCCGCAGAGCAAAAGGACAAAAAATACTGACTTTAGCATCTAGAGGGAATAGATGCCAGTACAATTTTGTGTAATACAGATGGAGGTCAGGGATATTTCTTAACATTTCTGAGTGGTTACAGTTGGAAAGACTAAACAGCAGATGATGAAACAAGGAGAGAGAACAAGATACAACCTTTTGGTCACAAAGTAAATGTTTGTATCTGCTTCCTAAACACCTGCTTTTAATCCTCCCTAAGGATTTAATGGATAAATACATTAAAGTCGCTAAGTGATTCAATAGCCTAAGTCCTATTGATTTTCAATGGGATTTAGGTTTGTAAATCACTTAATCTCCTTTTAAAAATACAACCTTTTGTAATTATGTGCGACAAAATAATCTGAATTGAGTCTGAGATTAAAAACTGGACTTTCCAAACACAGACTCCTCAGATACAGCAACGTTATCAGATATTTTAGCTTTTATATTTGCCTTTTCTGAGACTCTTTGTTAATTCTTGCTTTGAATCTCTGTCTTCTATGCTTGCAAATGAGAACAAGAGATTAAATTAGTAGCACTACTGCTTTTGGCGCTCTCTCCCCCTCTCTCTTGCGTTTCAGTTACGGGACATGCTTGGAAATGCAGATCTAGAAAATGCTGGCAGTCTCTTCTGCATATATCACTGTTTCTGTGGCACTAATTCAGAGCTGGAAAATGCCATACTGTAGTCTTAAAATTTGCCAGAACACTTCTTTGTTTCCTTTTTGAGTTAATAATTATCAGAAAATAGACTAGAGAAAGCATTATCTTGGTCAGTTCAGTGTTCTGTGCACTGTTCCTTTTGGATATTATTATTGTTCATACAGAAGACTGATTAAAAAACACTATTTAGGGCCAACAAAAGTGGCAGGTGTGCCACAGCTACAATTTGTGAAGTGAGTGCTGTGCTCTTTGGAAGCAGGACAACAATTATTTATGCATCTTTAAAGAATATATCTTTGAGTAATCAGCATGCAAAAAGGATTTATTTTCTCGTAGCTGAAGTATAAAATAAAGCATTATAGTAAAGATGTTATACCCTTGCTATTCTATTTGAAAAATTGTTGTGACATGCCTACTCAAACAAGCAAGGGACACTTGGCTTGTCGCCTTCTGGCCATGAGCATCAGCAATATCCCTGATAAACACATGCCCATGCTATGGTGATGAGTTCTGTGCATATGTCTAATGAAGTTATTCTTTGCTAATTTTCACATACAAAAAGCGGTCAACTGATTATTATTTCAAATTTGTTATATACAGATATCAGAGCTGAAAATATCAGTACTGGCCTACAAGATTTGCATGTACAAATGGAAGAAACAGTACTGCAGTTAGATTCAGTCCTGCAACAGCAAGATTTCTCTGTGGGAATTCCTGTATAAGGAGATATATTTATGTCTAAAGTGATAAAGTACATTCTTGTGCCTTACTCTCTGAGTTTGCTACAGGTAGAAACCAAATCCTACTCTCGTTCTTCAATCTCTCCAAACCTATTGAATTCATTGACTTTTGTGGAATTATGGTCATTTTAATTATTGTAAAGAAGTAGAATTAGGTTCACACAATCAAGAGCATAATATTCCGTGAGAAAGTAGTAATAGACTGTGAATAGATTGTTACAAGCCTAAAGAAGTATTTCAGTCCTTGTAGAAGATAGGAGATACTAATTATTTTAACTCCATGCAGTCCAACCAAACCAGTTCACAAGTCTCACTTTGTAGAGTCAGCACTAACGTAACTGTTCCCATTTTCCATGTAGAGTTCAGGAAAAAAATGGAGATATGTATAAATGCAAGTTTCTTTACACCTTCTCTGGTAAAACATCAAAATGGAAAAGTGTTCATTATTTTTTCTGTCTGATATCATTGTACTGGTTGATAAAAAGCAGACATTGGGCAGACTGAAAATGTAATTTAAATGCCGAGACACTTGGCATATAGAATAGTTTTATACTTCTCATGTTGAGCCAGGTCATTCTGTATCTAATATATGTGTGTGTGTGATATTAACCAAGAGAAGGCAAACCTTTGTCCTGCAGCAGTTGGACTGGGGTGATAAGACTGGCGAGATGTAGTTTTTCTCCTTAACAGTCCCAGAGCAAATACCAGGATAGAAGGATGGATCCTTTACAGCTTGCTTTTCCACGAAAGCAAGTGTAGGACCTCAAAATATTTCAACACAGAATTAGAAACTTAAAAGATAACAAATAAACTCCCTTAGACAAGGTTATGATATAGCTTTGGTTAGCACCAGAGAAACATCTGGTGTAGCTGTGGCAACTGACAGGGGCTCTGTAGCAGTCTGGTACTGGACTAGTTGATGCACTGACTAGTCCAGTACCCTACTGTAGTACACTACTGACTAGTTGTGCAAGATACACTTGGTTGATAACTATGAAGTGCCTCTGCTTAGTTGATGAATATGTGTAAACCCAACATTGTAAATTGTTAACCAAAGCTTTGTGGTGAGGCACATGTTTGGAGGAGTGATTCCCCCACACTGACCAGTGCTGCAATGAAGAATGCCCGCTCAAGTAATACATGGCTCTTACTGAGTTTCCTGCATTTCAGGTGCATTTCATGAGCATGGCATTAAAGAATCTTTGTGTGGGTCAATTGCCAGAAGTCAAATAAATAAGAACTCCTAGGACATTTTTTTTTCCTGGTAGGTTAGCTATGATGGAGAACTTCACAAGCACCCTCAGCTGGAGGCTGATTTGACAGCAGTGAGAGAGATCTATGGACCTAATGCAGTATCTCTCAGGTATGTGATTGACTTCTCCATACCGCAGAACCTTTCACATTTTGGAGACTGAGTTCTGTGTGGACCTTCCCTCACTGCTAAAGCGCAAGTTCTTCTAGTGATTTTTATGCATTGGGTGGCAAAAGGAGCATAAAAAAGGATTTTTATGCATTGGTGGCTGGGTAGCAGTAGTGCTGTTTTTGTTATGTGGATGAGTACTGATAGAAATCTGTTCTAAGAGCAAGCCACAGAATCCTGTTCTAAAGTATCTTTGTCTTTTGCAGTTTGTTTTGTATTTGGTCAGACTTTGTTGAAAATTACTATTCAGCATTTCTCTAAAACTTGTTAAACACCTTTTCTGTCATATTCTGTCTTTTGCCTTGGATATGAACATGAGTAATGTTATGAGATTTAGTAGATGTTTCCTGAGGGAAAGGGTTGGATTTGTCTAGTCTGGCAAGAGGAGAAGACAAAATTGCACTTCTTTAAAAAAGGTGTTTGTAGGTAGCAGGAGTGATGAAATGTTCTCTATTGTCATCATGAGAGAGACAATAAGAAACTAGCAGTGTCAGCAACAAACCAGAGTTTGATTAGATTTTAACACTTTTAAATTGTGGGAATGTAAAGTATCCTACAGGGGGGCCTCAGTCAGAGGTTGATTGCGAAGTGTAATTACAAAAAAAATCTGGTGGGCATGTATAAGCATGCATGAATTTGCCATAGGGAATATCTCTATGATCTTTTTAGTGCACTTCAGGTCTTCTGTATCTTAATTTTCCATGCAATTTTAATAATTTCACAGCAATAACGTATCGGCAAGATGTAACAGACCTGTCAGTTGTATTACAAATTAAATATCACAAGTTGTCATACAAACTGAGTAATAAAATGAAGAAAAGATAAAAACCTTAGGCATTCATATATTGCAAATAACAATTTCCATTAACCTCTAAACAATAACCTCTGTTATTTTTGTATAAGAAGGTAGTTTTATGTATACAACTATGGTGTACTGTACGTTTTCAGATTTAGTGGAAATTTCAATACATTTTGAGAACCTGGGAAATTGAAATCCAAATAGTTGTATATGCATTTGGGAAAGAGTAGTGTTTAGTTGTCTAACTGCTAACTAGAAAATTGAGAATACCTTGGTTGTATGCTCCCTCAAGCTCCTAAAATCAAAACATTGTATGTAAGCTTTCAAAAACTATAATACACCTAGTCTATTGAATCAGCTCTTTTATTGGAAGCATTGTGTTCTTCTTGAGCTCACTGTAGTAGAAATTGGCATTCATAGCAGGTTTTGGCATGTGGAAAACCTCAGTGCTTCTTCCACTCTGTAGCAATTGAAAATACTCATAAACTCTTGGCAATGACAAACACAGAGTTAAGCATTCTGTTTCATCTCTCCTGCAACTCCACATCTCTGTGGAGAGAGGAGCCTGTCTGACAGTGACACCCACTGAAATACGTATTTCTAGACAGTTGACCCCCTTTCTCCTGTTGACACAGTTTACAGTGCATGTAAAAGTGAAATTCTTATACCTGTTTTTCACCACTGCCATTTGAAGTTTGTCCATCAAAGCTGTGAGAAAGCTCTCTAGAGCAAAACTCTTCAGTATCTATTTTACATTGCTTATGCATTGATGGACAGAGGATCTCTGGGAGCTTCAGAATCAAGATGTATTCCTGGAGACATTATAGACAGCACATCATAAGCTGCAGGTGCTGGAAGAAACAGGGCTTTTTCTGCTCTCTCCAGCCCTTCTAGCACAAGAAAGAAAAACAACAGTCAACATTATGTGCTTAAAATCTGTTTTCTATGATGGTAATGGAAAGTGGGGAAAGGAATTTTGGTGAATATAGAAATTCCACAGTTACAACTTATTTTTGTGTGATCCTTTCTTCCATTAATATTTCTCTGTTTCGTTAGTTCAAGTATGGTTCTGTTCAATACACAAAATTATGTTCATTGACAGCCTTTTGAGTCTCAGTCATGTGAATAACGCAGCCTGCATCCATTAATATTACTGAGGAGTGCATACCAATCTGTTCTTTAAGTCCTCCTAAAATTAATTTTAAAATCTGCAGCCACTTCTGTGTAGGCCAGGGTTTAGGTGATTCAGCAGGAGGAGAATTTCACTGTTTCAAAGCCAAGTCTTCATTGGGCTGTAGGAGGTCAAGGAGTATCTATCTATATGTGTAGGTCTGGGTCAGTAGACCCTGTAGCCACTGTCTAAAAGGCTAGCAAGCCTCAAGGCCACACAGCCCTGCCCAGCCATTGGCCCTGTGTGTGCCTTGTCTGGACACAATTGGTCTGGAGAGAAATTCTGTGTTTGCCTTTACCAGAGAGAACCATCAGAATCTCAAGGTTTGCTGGAAGAGGTTCCCTCCACCAAACTTCCCAAGAAGTCAAGGTGTTTCCAGCATGAGCTACATCCTGCCATGGGTTAACAGGGAGACAGTGGTAGGAGACTTTAGTTGTAGACAGTGATATTCAGAAAAGTGTTTATGTATTTCATTATTACTGTACTAACTTATTTATGGACATGTGCATATATGCACCTAGTTTAGGTTAATAGAAAAGCATGAAGTTTATTTTGAGAACAAGGATATGAATGCAATGTGAGTATAAATTCTAGTGACTAGAATCTGAAAAGTTGAGACAAATTGCTTTTTTACAGTATTGTCCACTTAAGTAATTTAAATGAAATGAAAGCTTTTTTTATTAAAGCATACAAATGAGTATTTTCTAGCCCTGTTTTTCAGAAAGTCTTCAAGTACATTGGGTGAGGGCAATCAAAATGAGGCAGAAAATAAGAGACAGAAGAGTCACACTTTAAATGTAAGATTTCAGGTGTTAATTAAACATTTATAAGCATAATTTAAACCTAAACCTTGGGGATTCCAGCAGTGCTACATGTAACAGGTAAAATTAGGTATCTGTTATTGCCTTGGGTGCATTACAGGACAGCCTTTGCATTTTAGTAAACAAGTATTTGAATGTACAAAGCAATCGCACATGCCATTCCTCCATGATATTTTGTATTTGTCTTCAGTGATTTATCTCAAGCGCCTCCTGGCTGTTAACCTGAAATGCATTTGAGAATTAGCTAAGATTTCCTTTTGTCATAAATATGAGAGGCACAGGACAGTTATTGCTCTCCTCACTTATTTGTGCACTAGGAGAAGTAAAAATACATAGGAGCAACAAGAGAAAGAATTTGAGTGTATTAGTAGAAAATAAAGATTTAGCCTATTTATGCAAGATCCATGGAAAGAAAGTTCCAGTGCAGCACACAGTCACCCAATGGGAATATTGATCCAATCTATGTAAATGTGTGTTCTATAACCATTCTGATTTTACAGACAAGATTATCCTTTATAAAATCTTCCCTATTTTAAGTACTCCCGGGCTGAGGAGTTTCTTAAAGAGCTCTAATGTAATGTGATTCTTTCCTTTCAGGGAATATGGAGCCATTGATGATGTAGATATTGATTTGCATGTTGATGTTAGCTTTCTTGATGTAAGTAATCTAATCACAGAATTACATAATGAACATTATTACCCATTTAATTCTGCTACACATCAGACTCTCTAGACAGTCACTGAGGCTTTCCTTTTTTGGAGACTTGATCTTCACAAGTGCCTGTTGCATTATTGATTGGTACTCAGCAGAAAGGTTTTGGGTTTTTCCCTTTTATGATTATACTGTTACAATGCTTTGTAGGCTTTTATTTATTGTGTGCCTATTGCCTTTCACACATGCTTTGTGAATGATGTCTCATATAAATGAAATTTTTGGGGTTTTTGCTATCTTGGACGTTAATTAGGTGAAAGCACATCATAGAGTCCTGAAGGGAAGATTACCTTGGCTGGAGCTCTTCTGTGTGCCTCAAAATCTGCATCTGGTTAGGACTGAGTGGCAAAGAAGACACAGGACACTGGTCCTCTCAGCATGGCTTCAGTAGCAGTTGTGCTGTCATTCACTTCAAACTTTGTCACCTCATCTGCACAATAGCTTCCTGTTCTCTAGATAGACAATAAAGATTATTGATTTTAGGGATATCATTAGCTTCTTAGCTTCTGCACATATAATGTCAAATTCTCAGATCATCACAGAGTGTAAGATGTTATTGGTGTTTTTCTAAAATTTAAGAAAATCTGACCTTGAATTATTTTAATCAGTCTTAAATCAGGAGCTCTTTTAATCAGGAGCTAAAGTTTCCTTTTCCCTGTGTTACGAGTTTCCTTTCTATCTTTGTTTTCTCCTTTACTTCTTTGCTTTGAAGCTGCATCTCTTAGTAGATGGGAAGGTCGCTGCCAGCACTGTAGCTGTGTATATAAAGCTGTGCTTGGCTTAAATGTCTTGAGGCTGTCTAACACTGTTCTTTAGAGGCAAGCAATAGTTTGTCTCAAGATTCAAGTTAAAAGTTGGGGTAGAGCATACGTGACTGGGTAAATAGTTGAAAGATGTTTACAGCAAGCCTAAGGTGGACTGACAAAATGTAGCGGTTCCTCAAGATGGCTAATGGTGTCTGTTGTTTTCTTTTTATCTTGAACTAGGAAGAGATTGCTGTGGCTTGGGATGTAATTCGCACAGAGCCTATAATAGTGCGATTGCACTGTTCGCTTACACAGTACTTAAATGGTCCAGGTAGGCCACCTGTGTGTTCTTCATCTGCCTTGTGTGGTGTCTTGGTTTGAGCCCTGTACTGGATAACTGATGTGCCAAACCTTTGACTGTGCATGTGCTCCAATCTGCTGAGATCCTGTTGGTTGAAAATTGCATGGCTAGGCCCTCAAAAATGACAGGGGTATCCAATTTAAACTTTCATAGGTTGATTTTAGGAACTTGTTTTCCTGATATTCTTTGAAATAAAACAGGGTTAAGGAATAAGGAGGTATAGTTTCTAATAAGTGATTTCCTTATTTCCTTTGAAATGTCATATCCCAGAGTCAACTTAAGATATATTTTTTTACACTAGTTGCATTTGGGATCATAACTTGCCCAGCTTCCTGTACTAGCTGTCCATTCAGGCTTGTGTCTGTGAGAGAATTTTGCCTCTGGAAAATGAACAGTTATTTCCAGCAATAATATGTTTAACAAAATCTGTCCCAGTGCGCTATTTTTATAGAGTATGTTGCCTGCTGATGCTAACTATAAGCTATATTTTGTTTATTCAAATTAGCATTTCCTTAGATCAGTCTTCTTTTTCTACTTGCCTCTGGTATTTTTGTCTGTATTTTATTGCTTCAATCTTTCTTTTAAACATGCAGATCTTAAAATATGTATTTGCAGGTAGCAGTGTTAATATTCAGAATATTTCTGTCAAAATGTAATTTAAAAGATAAAAATGTGTGTGAAATAAGAGAAGCTGAAGCGTGAGGAGCAGCTTGTAGTAAGAAATGATCTAGTGAAATGAGAAATAACATGAAGCTATCTTCTGCACTGTTGACAAAGTTAAAACAGGGAGCTCAGTCTCTGCAGCTGACTGATTGAGGGAGAGTCTTAGTACCGAGAAAGACAAAATCAGGGCCAGGGGCAAGTGCTTCACTGATACTGGTTTTATGAACTCAGCTGCTGTTGCAGCCGTATCTCTTTATTTGCAATAAAAGGACAGTGAGGTCCACTGTCAATTGTTTTTACAAGACTATTTCTCTCTAAATTCCTCTTCCCCCTTAAATAATGTTATTTTGGAACTACTGGTCCATAACTTTACAACTTTTTCTCCTCTGGTACTTTCTATTGATTAATGAACATAAATTAAATGTGCTCCAAAGCATTATGAAGGATATTCATAACACCCTGTAGCTGAATAATATCTTGATGGATGTTCATCACTGTGATTGTAGGGAGTCTCTCGCACATGTCATAGAAATGAATGTTAGATGAGGGTGAGTCTGGATTTGGAAATACCTCCACAATTGTCTTCTCTGGCTGTAGAGCTTAGACAACAATAGTCTAGATCCTGAATTTTAGGGTTTCCAGTCTAGGTATGATAATTCCTACTGAATACATTTTCCCCTGATCTCGTGTTGTAAATTTAACAGTCTAAAAACAAAGCTATCATTTAGCCCTTCTGAAAAAATTAACAGCTTAACTGTAGGGCTTTGAACAAAGTGAAATTGCATAGCCTGGTTAGATATATTGTAATTTATTTTTAAATTTAATTTACTGAAGTGTAATTAAAGGATAAATTCTGACATTCTGAATGAAGTCCGGCCTTCTGAGAGATAGGAAAAATACAAATTTTTAAAAACTGATTTAATTTTCTTAGTAACTTTTAAACCAATGCTATAATTTTTTATTTAATTCCCTTTTTATTTTACTATAGTAATTACCTCCTTATGTAATAAGAAAGCATAAAGTCTGTTTGGGCTTGTAATATGTGTTGGCTGTTGTCCTGGCGGACCTGAGGCTCTCTCAACAAGTGGTGATTTCCATTTGTCACTTCTATCTAGTAAACATTATTAAAGGATTTTAACCAATTTCCAGCCTTCACCCCGCACACTTCAGTTTTCTGACAGATGAATAGGGATATACCAGTGTCAGGAGAAGTCTTGAGGAAAATTAAGGATAATTCTTGGTCACCGTAATTCACACATCAGGCACATAGATGACAAATATGGGTCTTGTATTAAATGCCCTTAGAAAGAAGATAATTTGATAGCAGTTCGTTTCATAGTCAACAGAAGGTGTAGTCTGTAAAGACTACTTAGAAAAAAATCTAAGAGATCAGGCAACATGAATTGCCAGTCCAGAAACATTTAATCCAATCCTGCTCTCCAATATTTGCATAATATAAAAGGCAAAGACATGGTTTGCAACTAAAATTACTGTGAATTCAATTTATAAATGGCTCATTTTAAAAATTACTGATTATATTTGCTGATACTCAAAAAAGGACCATTCACTCTGTAATAGGCTTAGACGACATATTCCCTTTCACCATTGCTTAAATAACAGCGTCTGTAGCAAGGTCTGTATCCTTAAGTATGACTTATATGGTCACGAGTTCTTAATTATTGCTTTAAGTTCCTACATCCAAAATATCTCCTTTTTTCCATAGTGCCAACTGTGGATGTATTTCAGATCTCTACTAAGGAAAGATTTGGTCTGGGACATCAGCTAAAGAAGTAAGTATAGAGAAGCATAAACCTCTGTTTTTATTTCCTGGACCACACCAAGTAGGATAAAATTCTCTTCCATAAGTTTATAAATGAAGTTATGTTACTCTGCAGTCAATGACTTGGAAAATAAAATAAAATTACTTGGAAAATAAAATAAAAAGCTACTCAGAATGAGCAGTCCGTTAAAATGTTTTATTACTTTACACTGTCTCTGATTTGTGCACCAAGTGCACCCATTTGTAGCTCAGTTGAGAGAGCATCAGACTCCTAATCTGAGGGTCAAGGGTTCAAGTCCCTGTCCAGGTACGAAGCTTGCAAGAGTTGGGATGATGGTTGGACTTGATGATCTGAAAGGTCCCTTCCAACCTAGATGACTATGACTATTTGTGCACCATCTCATTGTGCACCCATGAGATGTTTTCATAGACTTAACTGCACAATTCACAGTTGAGCAGAATTCAGAATATTCATGAACCCCCATGGTCCTCTGTGTCTATGACAACAGTATATTAATCTTTGAAGATTCACTATATTTTCAGTAAAGTCCATGCCAACTTCCACTTCATCACTCAAGGACTGATAGATTAGTCACAGAGTACTTTGTCTTGAAAGAAACTATTGGAGGTCACCTACTATTGTATCCTGTTTCAGGTAACTTCGAAGTTAGTTTAGTTGATTTCTCTAACTCCCTTAAAGTGTGAAGGATGTGAAGGGTGCCTGAAGCTCTGAGACTTGGGCAACGGAGCTGTGAAATCTCCAGCTTTTGTGGCAACTTATTGTATTTAACCACTTTTTTTGTGTCTTCTTTCTATTGCTTTTGTGGGTTTTTTAGCTTTCCTTGGCTACAGCTGTAACCACAGCCTCTTGCTGGGAATTGTCTTGCTCTGTCTTCTCTGTAAACCCTCTTTGGGTAATGTAATATTTGACATTGCTACCTTGATATGGGTGAAGTAGTAGAATGTACTCCTACTTGAGCACTATGGATAATGTTCTCTACCTCTGCCATCACTGGAGAGCCAGATGCCTAATGGCAGAATGAGATGACTTTGAAGTAGATTGTCTCTAGATCTCCGTGAGAGGCATACCTTCATAAATCTTGCAGTGGTTGTTTACCTAGAGTATCTAGAACTTCGTTTTAAATTGTTATTATATGGGCCAAAAAGAACAAAAGCATTTTTGGAAGGCTGAGGAAATTGCATCATGTCACTGATGAGGTAGAGAGTGGTAAGGAGACACGGGTATTTGTCAGTATGTCTTGGCTAGGATAAGAAATCCATTTTCCTTTCTTAATTTGCAGAATCATGCAGACATTTGTTACACAACAATGGAAGAACAGCAAAGAGAAATCGAATTGTACGCACAATAAGAAGGTATCTGACAAAAAGGTGAAATCCCCTCTGCACATCTTTTCTACCTTGCGCAGGTAATAGCAAGGAAAAGGAACTGTTAACATCGTGTCCCTTTCAAAATTCACAGCAGACTTCGCAAGGTGAAATGCTGACTTTTCTCCACAGAGAAGTGCTCTATTTTTATCTTACCTCGTGGGCTTCCAGTCCTTGCCTTGCATGACATCAAAAGTGAACTCAGTACTACCACAGCTTCCAAGATTGTTAAAGACAGAACATTTCTATGCCCTGCGCTCAAACACAACTGTGTTTCACATAGAATTGAAAACTATTTTATTTAGATTGTTGCATGTCAGTCTTACAATTTTATAGCATTTTATTACTCGTTTAACAAGAATGTAAATATAAGTAATATATACAATTAATATATAATTATATATATTATATTTATGGTGTTTCTTTACCAAAAATTGTCTCACTGTTCTTTCCACAGCTATATATATTTTTTGTGTTTTAAAAGTAGAAAGGTCTTTAATGGTAGACTGATTATTACAGCTACTGAAGGCCCACCCCTCTTTGGTTTTTCATTCCATTAATGTTGACCACTTCAGAATTCCAGGCACAGAATTTCAAATAAAAAAGGCATAAAAAACATAAAAAGAAGTTTGTGAATAGTTAATTTGAATTCTACTAGTTACTCTTATTGCTAAGTGAATGTAAAATCAGGCTCTGATTTTACTTCCTTTTGGGGATGTGACTATATATGCTAACGTGGTTTCGTGCTTAAAAAGGATTGACGGATTACCCCTTCAGTATGTCTGAATTGAATGTTTCTCTGAACATTCCTTATTTTTGGTGACTTTTTCCATTTAAAATTCTACATATAAAAAGAGATCAGCGGAGAAGGGAGGAATATCAGAGATGACATGTAATTATCTTTTCAATGGTAAGAGAGGAGGGTGGTGTTTTAAGTAGGAATCTTACCCATTCTCTACCATGCCACATGCAATCACCTAGCAAAATCTGTAGCTTTGTATTTGGCTTTGATCAGAAAGGGCATGGAAAAAGCCAGCCCAGCCTTTCTCCTCTTACTTGGTTGTTGTTGCGTTGCCTGTGAAAAAATGGCTCAGCCCAAATGCAGGTACCCTCTTTCTCCCTGGAGGACCATTCCTGCCTCCTGTCTGTGGGAGGATGGTTGTCAGCCAACTGCAACAGTGAGTCAGCAACCTCCACCTGCATCTTCTCCTGTCACCAATTCCTAACAGGCTGGGGAGACCTGCCAGCCTCTCCCCTTGGGGTTTCACTCAGATTTGAAACAAGCCCAAAAAATACTCACAGCAATTGGGGTTGCTATAAAAAAAATTTCCTGCCTGCCTGTTACATGCTTTGAAAGGACAGACAAATGTGAACTTCATGGAAATGTGGCAACTCCAATGAATGATGTTTCATAAAAAACCTTTTGTTCTTTGTTTTTTACATTCACAAGTTAGTCCCTTACATTTTCATTTCTAGTGTTCTAAAGCTAGAATTTATCTAAAACAGGAATGGAGGGCATTAAATTATCTTGCACAAAGCACTTGGATCATTATTAGGTTTATAAAAATAATGTTCATTTCAGCTGAACTAAATTTGATTTACTACTTGCAGGTTTTTATCCAATCTTCCATTGGATCTTAACATAGAATTTGTTATGCTGTGCCCTAGAGGGCAATTAATTTAGTGGGATCATGCAATGATGATTACACAGGAAAGATAAAAAGGAAAAAATGGTATAATCTCATATGAAATATGTGGGTTTCATTTTAAAGATAGCTTCCTGAGTAAATGGTTTGTTTTGTGAAAGAGATATCTTGAAAAAGAGCTGTTATAGTTAACTTAAGGCTACTTAAGTAGTTAGTTGCCTTTTTGATCTGTCGGCTTGTGTGTGAATAGGAGTAAAAAGTCTATTTGGAATTAGAAAATTAGTGCTACATACAATTGCTTGGTTTTTAATGTTGGGCTGCCTTTAGCATAAGACAGGTGGCAAAACTTTTTATGTATGTATGGTTTTACTTTATTTCCACAACTTGGTCTTCTTTTTTTAAAGGTCGCCAAGTTATCCTCCACCTGGCTGTGGTAAAAATAAATCAAAACTGAAGTCAGAACAGGATGGCATCTCCAAAACACACAAGTTACTCAGAAGGACTTGCTCTAGCACAGTGAAGGCAGAGGATATGTGTGCCACAAAATCTCACAGAACCTTTGGCCGATCATTGTCAAGTGACCCGAGGGCTGAACAGACAATGGCTATTAAATCGCACAAACTGTTGAACCGTTCTTGCTCTGCAGCTGCCAAGCAGGACGAGAGCATCCCTTTAAAGCCCCATAAGCTGTTAAGTAGGTCATGTTCTGGGGACCCTCGATGTGAGCACAACAGCACCTTGAAGCCCCACAAACTTTTAAGCAGGTCATACTCCAGTAATCTTAGAATGGAAGAATTGGATGGATTGAAGAATCACAAGATACTCAGCAAGACTTACTCCAATGCCCCAAAATCATCCAAAATGGAGCCTTTCAAGGAGTCCACCATAGCAGAGAGCAGGAGGCTCTCTCTTACCTCAGGGCTTATTGGTATCTTAACACCATCTTCATCATCACCCTCACAAGCTGCTGTGCGTAATAGGGGTTTTTTATTCTGCTCCTTTTCCTCCACTTATTTTTCATACATGCCATTATGCTTGTTATGGAAAGGCAGCAATATTTAGGACATGTATTAGTGAATATATTTGATATGTTGAGCATATTGCAAGACAAGATCAATAGAGTCAGCTTTTAAGTAGAATTTAATCAACTCTGCATGCACTTATATTTAAGCTAGAAAATCAAAATTTACTTAGGTCAAGACTGAGATTTTATGTGTTCCTCTGGATACAGCTCGGTGTGCCTGTGGGCCATAGGAAAAATTCAGTCATCTTCATCCTATCTTGTCTCCCTCCTTGCAAGAAGGAAAAGTGTGTGCTTCTGTGCTGCAAAATTGGCTTTATAGCACAGATATTTTCTCATTTTGTTTTGCTTTTTGTGGGACACAACTGCCCATTTTCTTGATTGGATGCCAAGTCACCTCTCCTTCTGGTCTTTGCATCTGTGATCCTCATCACAGGGGAAGGAAGGCAATTGTGAGTCAGCTCACCTTTTGTGCACATGCACTTTGTGAAAGGATTAATCTCCAAATGAGCTGGAGGCAGCCAGAGACTGGGGAAAGAATTAGGTCCACTCTACCCCACTTTATTTCCCCAGAGACAAGATGAATTGGGAAGACAAAGAGTGGCGAATGCTTTTAAAGAGTGCTTAAAATGAATTCTGGTTTTGCCTCTTAAAAATGCCTTTTATACTTGGAGGAAAAAGTGTGTTTGTTTGCACTCTTTCAAGGCACCTGCCTGTTTTCTGTGTTACACCTAGGAAGAGGCACTTAGGAAGCCGTCCTCTCCTTAGCTTGGTAGTACCATGATATTCTCAGCAAGAAAAAGATTCTTACTTGGAATGCCATACTTATCTATTCAAAATAGTCCATTCTGAAAAATGAAATTACACTGAACATATTATGTCTCATGATGAATTAGTTTAATAAGCTGTGAGCTGTACTCATCGGATCTAAAAGCAGTGATATCCATAAATTATATAAAATAGTTTGTATACATGCTGTGGGGTTGGTTTCTGTGATGTGCACAGCACTATTAATATAAGGTGAGTCAATAGACATCAGTTGTCACAGTTCAGACGTACTTTTTTATTTTAATCAGCTGTGGATGTTTCAATATCATAAGACTTTCCTCTCCTGAAGGTAATAGGAAAAATCCCATTGATTTTGATAAGATAATGAAGAATTGACCAAGTGGTTTCATTATTGATGTTATCAGTGTAATATGGAAGAAATGCAAGCCCTGCTTGTCAGTCTATTAAACTACCAGTAAATTGACCAAAGTAAGTGCAATAATGCATTTACTGTGAAGGAAAATCATGTGCATAGTCAGATGTATTGTGACTGATGCTAGTGGAAGGACATCAACAGTCCCTTATACTTGCAGGAAAAGATGTATGGGTGCCTTCTTGGGTGCCTAGCTACAGTTTGAAGTCAGTGGAATATGGAAGAAATGAGCTGGGACTCTTAACATTTCTTCAGTTCTCAGCTAAAGTATCTCAATGTGATACATGAATACAATTAGGATTGCTTCCCAGGAGAAAAAGGTTTAAGTTTCCAATTAAGCAGTTAGAGAATTGAAAGAAAATAAGCCAATAAACAGGATTTTTAAAAAGCTGTAAACAGGGATGATCTCACTCTTACTTAAATACAAACTTTGATTGAGATAATTGTTAGCCTAGAGGAAATGTTGTGCTTTACTGTCATCTGTAATGAAAATTCCTTCCAATTTTTATTGCTGTTGTGCTGAAAGAACAAGGAAGAAATAATCCAGGCAGGATCTAAGCACAGAGATCTGGTGCTTATGGAAGGAAGATGTCGATAAATGCAAAAGGAAAAGATTTTTGGTCATTCTGAGAGTCACATCAGCCTTTCAAGCCTAAGCAGGGAGCCTGTGTTTGGATACATAATCTGCAGTTAAAATGTAATAGGAGCTACCAAATACCAGTTTATTAAAATAGAATGAGGGCACTGGTGTTTCCATTTCAGATTAAAATTTTTGTGTTCCAGAGATACAAAACCTCATAATATTTGAGGACTAATAGGAAGTGATAAAATGTTTGCCCCACTTAGCAAACAGCAAGAAGATTGATTATTTGTAATGGCTGCCTTATGCAAATGAGAATTCTTTTTAGATGCAAATATTTTTAATTAACATGTTTTCACACAAAAAGAAATATAAATGGTTTGACCCTTCTTTTTAATTACTCTGTCAACACTGAAGTTGCCTCAACTTTTTCCTTGCAGCAGAATTACGGTGCAAAAGGCACTCCAGTACGAGACCGTGGCTTTCTTGTGCAGGTAGTGTGTCATATCTTACCCATTTATGAAACACTGTGGTACTTGAGCTGACTGTTAATTATTTTTAAGCAGATGTTTTTCTTTTCATTTTCATTGTTCTCAGACTATTGAATTTGCTGAGCAGCGGATACCAGTATTGAATGAATACTGTGTAGTTTGTGATGAACCCCATGTATTCCAGAATGGGCCTATGCTGAGGGTAAGTGGTGAGTGGTGTGCTCTTTGGTATGGAACACGCATTGTATAATGTCTGAAGTAGCTGGAGAACATACGTACTTACAGAGGAATACATACTTACTATAAAAGTATTGAATTATTTTGGATGTGTTCCATCCTAATATCTCTTAAAGATGCAAAATGTAATGTATATTAACTAGGTTTTGTTCTATCTTTAAAACAACATGCGTTAGAAGGAAGCTGGTAAAATATAGAAACATAAAGGGGAGATGTATTTCATTGATCACTGCTATTCTACACTAGTCACAACCAGATCACATAAAGGAAGAGCATTATAGTGCTTTCCTGGTCCTTGTCATTCTTTTTAAAGCTTAGGGTCACATCAGACCTTGAGCTCTTGAGGACCAGCGTATTCAGACATACTAGTGTTAATGTCACAGGGCAGTGAAGTTCTGATCCTTGTTTGCCTGACAGAATGAGCTATCTTCCATAAAATGATAAAAAAGACAGTAGGAAGGGAAGTTCTCTGAAGTTTCTGATCTAACAGTGACCTCATCCAAGGTCTGGCCAGTGAGGCAGCTCTTCCTTTCTTTCATTCCGGTGTAATGGAGAAGCAGGAATTTTGCATGCTGGATATTCCACACTCTCATGCTGTTGGTGAATGCATACAGTGAAAATATAAGTCATGAAAGACTTTGCCTGAAGCTACTGGATCAGTGCAGCTTTGTGAAACAGTATGTAGGAGAATAAAATTCTTACCTTTGGGACTGATCTTGCAGTTCACAATCTTTCTGATTTTACCTGTCCTGAATTCTGTGGAAACCTGAGTAACCTTACATGATTAAAGCCATGGAAAACTGTCTAATACCAATATGTGAATGGTCTGACACCTGCCAGTTTCTCCACAGTGTAGTACACAACATAAGTTGGAGCAGGCATCATCTATCGTACTTCCATGGAACTGGATTCAGGGAGGTAATTGCCTGTGAGGTAGAAGTCATTTCAGCATCATCTGCCTTGACAGTGGCACTGTGGTCAGTTATTCTGACTGCAGGCAGAATATTCAAATAGGCCACTAACAGGATTTCAAAAAACATCTGCATACTCAGTTAATACCAGTTTAAGTCATGGTTAAACCTTTGCATTTTTGAAAATCATCTCAAGTGGGGTTTTTTTTGCCTCTTTGCATGTGTTTTCCTGTTTGTAACTAGCTTTAAAAGCATGCTTTTCTGTTGGATTTATCAGCAATCAAAGCCCATAGAAAAGGCCCCTATTCCTTGTCATTCATCATTGAATGCACTGCTATGCATATTACTTGTAGCAGAATAAGATAAGACAAAGTGAGTAATGTTTGGATAGTGACTAAAGTTTGGATAATATAATTTGAATTACTGGGTTTCATCTATTTTCTGTTGAGCAAAGCAAATGGTGGAATTTATTCACGTTCACATGATAAACTGTTAAAAGAAAACAGAATCATAGAGTCGTAGAAGTTTGGGTTGGAAGGGACCTTAAAGATCTTTTAGTTCCAACCCCCCTGCCGTAGGCAGGGACAGCTCCCACCAGATCAGTTTGCTCAGGAAATGGAAAATCATCTGCTCTGAATAAAAAAACCTTAATTCTTCTCACTTTCCCACCTTGGGAGATTAAAATCTTCAGGATTACTTTTCTCTTTCCTCAGCTTAAAGAGGGGTTATTCTAGTTACCTGCTAAAGAGCATGTCAGCACTTCATAACAGAGGAAAGTGCAGTCATATTTGCCACTAAACAGTGTCAGTGTCTCAGCAAGCAGCATAACATAGCAAGCTTTGCAGAAATGAAAGGGTGTCCTTATATAACCCAGGGAGAAGGAGATAGCAGGCAGAAATCTAGCATGCTCTGCATATGCTTGAATGATTCAATAAGCCACATAGAGCAATTCAATGAGTTTGCAGTTTTGTGGAAGGTGAGAAAGGATCTCAGTATGAATTGAGCAAGAGCTTGGTAAAAAGTCTTGATGAAATTTATCCTTCATTCTACTGAGAACTCTGGCAGAGGCAGCCTAGTCAGATTTTTTTTATATGTGCCAGCTGCACATGTGCATAACACATATGCTTACTTATATGTGTGTATATATATATACAAAATGTATATACAGAGAACAAAGAATGACCCAACTGAAAGAGCACATTGTATTAGTACTGCTGTGACACTGTATCTCAGAATCAGTACTTCATTAAGCTTAATTTTAATTTTAGGCAAGGCTACATGTAATCTAGGCTTATGCCACTTAATGGATATATGTACTATTCCTAGCCTTCATAAAGGGATATAGAGCACTCATACTTTTGATACTGCGGTATCTTCACCAAGCCCTGTAATGATCAGAAGCTTGCTACAGTGTGCTTATATTTTTAGATTCTGTGTCTAGATCCCATATTTCATCGGTGTTACTTATATAGCATCTCTTTGTAGCTGGTTGTATCACAGGAGATGCCACAGACTATATTGCTCTGGATGCTTCACCAGTCTCTTCCTTTTAAAGAATAACTCCCACACACAAATGCACTGGGCCATGTCTGGGAGTGTGTGCCCTAAATTTTGAATTTTCCTTCTACTGTTTGGGCCACTTTTCCAAGAAGAAAGAAGATATATGAATCTACATAAGCATAGCAAAGTTGCTTAAATTATTTAGAAACATATTTAGGCTTTATTTTCTGTGTTTAATGGGAGTTTTGCACAATAGCAAGGACACCAGTAAGAAATTTGATACAGTAATCATCCAGTCTGTCATCTTGACAATTTTCCTGAGGTATAGTATAGCTTAATTAATTATCTTGAAATGCAGTTTAAAAAATATAACAATTTCCATCACACAATAATTACATTCTTTTAAAACTGTAAATTGTCCTGTTTGAAAGTAATTGTTTTTGTGCTGGTCTTTAACAATTTGCACAGTTCACATTTCTCATTGTGAGGAGAGCTGAAGATACCAAGTGAAACTGAGAGATAAAGCTTTTCTTTTCTGGAGTTTTATTCTACAAGCTATGTTTTTATCTTAGTTATAAAATGCCTTTAAATCTGACTCTCTCAGTACAAGCTTTCTTTTGGGTACTATGTTTCTTTTTCCTAGATAACTTTTTCAAGGAAGTGTTCTGGTTTTGTTACATAATTCAATTTACTTTGATTTCTTAAAATCTTTTGATACCTTTTTTCCTGTGAGATAAGAATAACTTGATGACAGCAAGATGTGTTTCTTTGTATACCTTAATTTAGACACTAGATTTATGTTGCACCATATCATTGTACAAAGGATGTCTGTTGCAGAACAGCTGTGTAGTGCAATTGCATGTGTTTGGCTTTATGCTCTTACACTGGACTCTTGTCTTGCTTCAGACCCTGCAGTACTAATCCAATTATACTGGTGTTCAGAGATCCTTTTGTACACAGGAATCTTTGGATGTAGTTATTCTACCTTGGTCTCTTATTGAGGAGAATTAAGGAAGTTACCTTAGTGAGTTACTGAAGATTAATAAGGTCCACATTCTTATATTACTCCTGAGTACTTCTTTACAAAGCAAAGTATGGATCTTTCAGGGCAGGCTGATTTTCTTTTGAGCTCCAAAACTCCCTGAAATACAGAAGATCAGTTCTGGTCTTACTGTGTATATTCCACAAGTGTGCATGCAGATAAAAACACATTATGCAGATGGAATAATATCACAATGCTCACAAATCGGTTGCTGATAAGGAACTACACCTGTATTACTGTGAAACAGAAGAGCAAAGACAAGGAGCAATAAGTGCAAGCTGGAACACAGGAGGTTCCACAGAAATATAAGAAAAAACTTTTTCACAGTGAAAGTGACAGAACACTGGCCAGACTGGTTATGGAGTCTCCTTCTCTGGAGACATTCAAAACTCACCTGGTTGTGTTCCTGTGTGACCTGATCTAGCTGTTCCTGCGTTGACCTGATTTAGCTGTTCCTGCTCTGGTATGAGGATTGCGCTATATGATCTCATGACATTCTGGAGAAGGAGTCTTAGAGAAGTACTGTAATACAGCATGAAGCTGGAATGCTGTTTATAAAAGGTCTTTGGTCCACTGTTTCATTTGTTAAAAAAACAGTGAAGTACACAATGCTATGCAATGCTTTCCTGTTCTTATTCACACTTTTCCCATATGAGATGAAGATAAATGTTAGTACTTAAAATAGCATGTTTCTTTAGTATTTATTTCAGGAGCTTGGTGAGTTCTAATGATTATTTACAGTGCACTCAAAGTTATAAAAGCTAAATTGGATAGTTAGAAATACAAACTTACATAGACTGCCCCTGAAAACTGCAAATTTCCTGAAATCACTGTGAAGCATGATTTGCAGTCTCTTTGCAAAGCACAGGGAAAATTCAGGTTTATACTTAATTCCTAAGAAGAAAAATTGTTACTTAGCCTCTCACATAACATAGACCATAGTGTTTCATGGGTGATTCCTAATAGTGATCTGAATTCTACCAATTTTGCTCTGCACAGAAGAACTAATAAACAAGTTTGAATCATCAGTGGGGGCTGCAACTGCAGCCTTTACATCCAAAAGGCTCCCTTATCTCATCTAAAGAGTCATGGTGCATCCTTCTGAAAGGCGACCTGTACTGCAGAGTTCTCAGGAGTTCTGTCATCTGTCTCTTCTGAAGTTAGAGCTCAGCTTTGAAAAACAGTGGGAAGTGCAAGGTCTGATGCAGATTTTTTGATGAGTAGAGATGGATAAAACAGACCAGGTAAACCTGTTGAAACCAGAGTCTGCTTGTATGAATCATTAGTCTCCTGTTAGTGCCTTCAAATTGTTCTCAACAGAAAAGTTATAATCATAGGATGGTTTGGGTTGGAAGGGACCTTAAAGATCATCTCGTTCCAACTCCCCTGCCATAGACAGTGACACCTGCCACTAAACCAGATTGTTCAGTGCCTCACCCAGCCTAGCCTTAAATACCTCCAGAGAGGATGCATCCACAGACTCTTTGGGCAACCTGTTCCAGTTTTTCACCATCCTCATCATAAAGAATTTCTTTCTTATATCTAGCCTGAATCTTCCCTCTTCCAATTTGCATCTTACCGCTGCCTTTCTGTGGGTCCTGTTCAGGTATTCAAAAGCTGCTATGAGGACCCCTCTGAGCCTTCTCCAGGCTGAACAACCCCAACTCCTTCAGCCTGCTCCAGCCCTTTGATCATCTTTGTGGCCCTCCTCTGGACTCATTCCAGCAGCTCAATGTCCTTCTTATTTTGGGAGCTCCAGAACTGGATACAGTACTCTAAGTGGGGCCTCAACAGAGCCAAGTAGAGGGGCAAAATAATCTCTCTTATCCTGCTGGTCACACTTCTCTTGATGCTACCCAGGATTTGTTTGGTCTTCTGGGCTGCAATTGCACACTATTGGCTTGTGTTGAATTTCTCATCCACTGACACCCCCAAATAATGCAACAGTTTTACTGCTATAAAGTAGAGAGAGAACTTGTCTTAGAAATTCAGCATTAACTTCTGTTGCAAACAAATATAGTGAGATCATGAGTCATTAACAAAAGTTATTCTATTTAAAGATATTATTAAAGGAAGTGTAAAAAATATACTGTATTATCATATTTGGAGACTGGAGGAAAGCAAATGTTAATCCTCTCCTCAAGATGGGCAGGAAGGGGAGAACCTAAAGAACTACGTGCTGTTCACCCTCACCTCAGTCCCTGGGAAGGTGATGGAGCAGCTAAGCCTGGATACTATTTCCAGGCACATTAACAACAGACAAGTCTTCAGGAGTAGTCAGCATGGCTTTACCAAGAGGAAGCAACTTGATATGTTTCTGTGATGAAGTGGCTGGTCTGGTACATGAACATAAAGCTTACCTGGATTTAATAAGTATTTTGACATTGCTTGTCATAAGATCCTCATAGAACAGCTCTTGATACATGGGCTAGATGAGGAGATAGTGTAGTAAACTGAAAATTGGCTGAATGCCAGGTCCAGTGGGTGGTGATCAATGGCACAGAGTCTAGTCGGGATACAGTAACTACTGATATACTCCAGGGATAAGTGCTGGATTCAGTTCTTTTTAATATAGTTACTAATCATCTGGATGATGGAGCAGAGATGGGTGCTTATGGTGCAGACTTTCATCAGGTTATACAAAACTGGGAAACGTGGGGGATGCTCTAGAGCAATGGGGTGCCATTCGGAAGGGCCTTGAAAGACTGGAGAAATGCACTGATGTGAGTCTTATGCAGTTCAAGAAGTGTAAAGTCCTGCACCTAAGGAGGAACAGCACCAAGCACCAGTGTATGCTGGTGGAAGGAGATGATCTTACCCCTCTACCCAGCTGTGATGAAGCCTCACTTGGAATACTGTGTCTCATTCTTGGCTTCCCTGTAGGAGAGAGGTAGAGCTACTGCAGAAAGTCCAGTGGAGGCCTACAAAGATGGGTTAGGGACTGAAGCATTTCTCGTAGGAGGAGAAGGTGAAAGATCTGGGGCTGTTCAGTCTGTGCTAAAGAGAAGACATGTGATTGTTTTGTTGTCTTCCTGAAGACTTTTTCATTGGTGCCCACGACAGAATAAGAGGTAATGCACATAAACAGAAACACAGGAGTTCCCTCTGAACATTAGGAATTTGGGTTTTTTAACTTCTCACCTTTTCTGAGGGTGACTGAGCAGGGGAGCAGTTGTCCTTCAAAGGCCATCTGGACAGGGTCCTGAGCATCTGGCTCCAGCAAAGCCTGCTTGAGCAGATAATCTCAAGAGGACCTTTCCAACCTTAATCATTCTGTAATTTTGTGATCATATTAAGCTTTTACATTGTATAATGTGTATGGCGATTGTCTGTTACTATCTGTGCTTTCCCAAATTCCTCATTACCAAATAATAAAGCCATTGCTAAACCAGCATCATGGAATGCATTTTAAAGACAATTATACAGGGCAAAAATAATTGCAGAATATACTCAGTAAGGTGTGATAAAAAACACTTTCTATAGCAGTGATTTTTTTCAGTCACGAAATCTCTTTACAGTGCCATCTTGTGTGAAACTTCAAACTGAGGCCTATTCAGAACAAAAGCAGAATATATTTAAAAACTCAGCAAAAGTAAATACTGAAGCTAGTTTCTTTCAAACTTGTACCCACAAACAGAAATCTCTGCTGTTTAAAGTTTTTCCCATAAAACAGAAATGATTAAATGCTGTAAAACATTATTTGAAATACCATCTATTTGTATTAGCTGTAAAAGCAAGTAACATCTGATAATGCTGATCTATCTGATCTATCTATTCTTGTTTAAGTAAGCTTATATTTTTAGTATGTTTTTCATCCTAAAGTGCTCAGTCATGATTTATTCAAAATGAGGGAGATCTTGGCTTTGACAAGTTCCTGTTGACTTGAAGAGTCCTTTTAATGTAAAATTCTTTAGTCACCACTGAAACATAGTAGCATTAGTGTTCCAGAAACAGCACACCAGTTAGGGCTGGAATATTTTTGGAATGGAAAAAACATTATTGAACTGTATAGGTGTTTCAGTAAGTTTAGCCACACTGGAGTTTAGACAATATTCTTGTGGAATTACATGATGCTTAAGGATCAATGCTGTCATTCATCTTGACATGACTCCTCAATATAGGCTGGCCTTATCTCTTTTTATGAAAAAAATCTCTCCAGTTATACCAGTACTTTGATAGAATGGATTTCAATCATTTTATTTGTTAGTGATTGAGTAAATGGCTGCAGTACAGCTTTTCATGTCACCAAGAATAGAGAGAAACAAGGAGAGGATGAGGAGGGAGAGAATAGATTTGACTTGTCTGGAAAGGACCTGCAAGGGTTATCTATTCCAGCTGCTTGACAACTGCTTTGTCCAAATGCAGCTTAAACACTAACAAGCTTGAGGCATCAACTGCCTCTCTAGGAAGCCTGTTCCAGAGTTTGACCTCTTGGTAAAGAAATGCCCAGTCTAACCTTCCCCTGATGCAGCTTTGAACCATACAATTTACCACTGGATCTCCACATCCCATTCTCAGGAAGCTGTACAGGGCATTGAGGTTGACCTCCAGACTCCTTTTCTCCATGCAAGACAAACCCTAACTCCTCTACCACTCCTCACAGGACATTAATTCCAGCCCTTTCACCAGTTTTGTTGCCCTCCTCTGAATGCATTCAATTAACTTAACATCTGTATTGCACACAAGACTGAAGGGGCTGTACCAATGCTGTATACAACATAGACAATCATCTCTTTGGACCAACCAGTTATGCTGTACTTGATGCAGCCCAGGATGCAGTTTACCCTCTTGTATGACAGAATTCACTGCTGAATCACATTAATTCTGCTGCCAACCAGATCCCTTTTCTGCAGGGCTATTCTCCCATCACTCTTAGCCCAGTTTATTGCCCAGCTTTACTCCATGTCAGGCCCAGAATCCAGCATGTCAACTCATTAAATTTCATCCCATTAATCATAGCACAATGTTCCAATCTACCTCGATCTCTCTGCAAGGATGATCACCAGCAACTCCCAGTTTGGTATCAGTAGCAAACTTGCTAATGGTGTGTTCGGCTTCTGCCTCCTGATCATTGATAAATACATTGAACAGAAACATAAGGGGCACTGCTGGTCAGATATAGCCCATCACTACCACCCTTTGAGCTCTGCCCTTCCACCAATTCTTCAACCTGCACTCTGTGAACCTGTTCATCCTGCAGTTGGAGAACTTGTTCATGAGGCTGATGTGAGGGACTGTATCAAAGAGCCTACTAAAATCCAGAAACCTTACATCCACTGCCTTCACTTCACGCACCAGGTGAGTGATCTTTACAATGTAAGGAGTATCACATTAGTTAAAAGTAGCTTCCCCTTTATGAACTCATGTTGATTCAGCCTAATGATTGCATTATTCTTTACATGACTTTCAGTGGTTACAAATATGATCTTTTCCATAATTTCTCCAGGAGATGAGAATAACAAGTTTGTCATTCCCTGTATTTCAAAATTCATGACACAGTTGTACTTTTGGTAATCTTTTGGTTTTAAAACCATTTCTGAATCTAGCTGGGTAAATTTGTGTTATAATTTGTGCTTTAGGATAAAGAAAAAAGTTTACTAGAATGCAAAGCTGAATTTTAATTTTAAGAAATCATAGTGTTTTTAACCCACTATGAACTACAGGTGGATGCTTCATTCAGAATTATAAACCATAGCAGAATATGCAGACATGCATTAAACTTACCTTTCAAAATAACATTGATCATTAATAATTAAACATTCCTGAAGCTTTGAAGCTTGGTAATTCTTATGTTACAGTTGAGGATATTTCTGTGTCATTTCAGTAATGATGTAATTAAAAACAGAAATCATACAGTTTGGACTCGGATCTTTACTACAGTTCTGTGGGAGTGTGTTCTGAGATACACATTACCTAAAACTTTTATCAATTTTAATTGAATTGACCTTTCTGCTATAGTCTAGAAAACATAAAAGTCTTAAACTCAAAAATGTACTTTGCTCTAGTTCTTTTACAAAGAATCCAAATTTTACATATGTTGTTTAAGCAGCACTGGTCGAAAGTATTCAAGTGCCTCATTAGTGCCTACCTTCCAAGTATCGCTTTTAACTCATGTATTAGATCAGTGCATACTACTGAGTTCTCTTTAGCACTTGTTAATTCATTGGAAACTGTGGCTTACAGATGTAAGCTAAAAGAGCTGAAAGGGTGCCTTCTCTACAGCTCTGGACTCAGTTTCAGAATTAGTGATGTTATTCTTACTACTCCAAATATAACTGATCAATGGGTATACAGACTGAAGTGGTGGAAAATTATCAACTGACCTTACTTTGCCTTTTCTTACATTTATAAGTCACCCATCTAAAAATCTGTAACTGAGACAAACTGTAATAAAGCTTGCAAAAGAGAACTTTGCCTGCCTTCCTTCCTTCCTTGCTTCCTTGCTTCCTTCCTTCCTTCCTCCCTCTCTATTTTCTCCCTCTCTCTCTCCCTGTACCTGTCTATCCACATTTTCAGTATTACTACTAGTGGATTATGTGCTCATATTGGTGACTGTAATGAAGAGAAATAAATTCCTCATATGGAGAAACCTAAAATGGTTGAAAACGAGAAATGTAGCAGAAATTTAAAGTTATATTTCGTCTCCATGCCTGTTGCTTTCATTAGGAGAATCGAGATGGTCATTAAAGGATTTCACCTTTAGCATTTGTTAGATTTATTGTAAGTCATACTATGAACTTTCCCTGAGCTGTTCTTTTTAGATCAAGCTTTTAAGTGTGTCAGTCATGTTGCAGCCTCATTGGGGTCTTGAATGACATGTCTTGGGAAAAAGGAAAGGGTGGCACATTACTCTTTGGAGTGCAGCCACAGCACACATTAGAAAGCAGAAAGTTAGATCAATATCTGCTATGAAAGTTTCAGCTTTTTTGAGTTGAAAGCATGTCTGGACAGTATCTTTAGCACTGTGTCAGTCCAGGAACCGTAGTGTATTGTAGTAGCTGGGTGATTTGCCTGCCTGCCACTCACAGTCACAGCTGTAAGAAATAACACTTAAATTGTTAACATGCAGAAACCCTGATTAAACCTGTTTTCATCACAGCAGCAGTCAGGTGGGTGCATGCGCTTACTGAGAATGCAAAGAATGAGGAAGGCTAAAGGAAAAGTCCAAAAACCTTTAAAAGTTCAAAGAGTGCATTCTGCTTCTCTCAGTGCCTTCTGCTTCCAAGATGTGTGCAGTCTGAAATTAACCACCCAGCTCTTATTTTCTTCTGTCTTTGTCCTTCTAAATATTCTTGCAGTAGTTTTATAGAAGTCAATGGTTTTATGTTAATTTTTCCTTTTCAAAAGAAAAATTAAGTTTATGGCAGACCACCAGTAATTGTTCCTGAGAAGTTACAGCTGCCCTTTTCAGCTAGTGGAGAGCAAAGTTCTCCTGCTGTTTGTGGCAAGCCCTTCAAGCCTTCAAGATGATGGTTGTAAGCTGCAAAACTCGGTGTGCACCTAAGATGAGGTTTACATTCAGAAATAGCTAAGTCTATAAGCACTACTTCATTGTGTGTTTTCCCTTTGAAAATGGGGAGAACTAATAATCTAGTAGAAGTTGGATGTTCTGTACCTTAGTGGCTACGGATTCATATCAGAACAGGTCTGTACTTTCACGTATATAAAAGAAAGTTCATAGAACATTCAACTAGCTGAATGGTGCTTGCACCTCAACCACAATAAGAGTATTCTGAAGTGACATTGGAACAACATGGCTTTTGTAAGTGTGCCTATCATTACTATTGTTTGTTTACTGTGGATGGGGGCGTTTATTGTATTTATAAAACAAAGTCAGAACAAAACTGTTCCTGTCCCAAAGGCTTACACTTTATTGCCAGAGAAGAGACAAGTGGACACCGTAAAGACAAACACACTGTGTTTTTTTAAGGCTTTGTCTTCTAGAATTGATTTATTAGCTTAACCTTCATATGTATTCATTAGTTCTTGCATGCACAATTGTGAACCAACCAAAATATAGAAATGTGATGCTGAATAGATAAGTCACTGTCATGACAAACAAAAGCCTTGCAGATGTTGGCTTCTTACTTGTAAGCCAATCTTTTCATGTTGGAGGGAAAGAGAAGAGTTTAAATGACTGAACCTAACTAATGAAAGCAGTAGAGGATGCTGTGTCTGCTATACCAAAATCTCCTGGAACACTCTACTGACACTTGTAGGAAACTAAAGTGCTCTGAGATGGCTGGAGTTTGAATTAGAAAGCATCAGAGGTGTGCATATGAAGGCGGGCTATCAAAGTGTCCATATAATTAAAGTATTTGGATTATTTTCCCTATTAGCAGAATCAAAATATTTTGTGAACATAAAGATTCATCAAATAAAGTCAAAATAATTTTACAGGACCTATCAGTAATGCTTGTTCCACTTCAGAGCTCAGATCATTATGTCCTGCATTTTCTTGTATCTGCAGTTCTCCATCCTTGAGGTCTTATCTCTGGAGTCCTCCTGAGAGAAGAAAGACTTTTCAAATGTCAAGCTTAAGTAAAAAGACTGTTTTCCTAACTTACCTCTTCCAGACTCTCAGATACTCCGGGACCACAACACAAAGGGGAAGTTTAAAAAAGGTTGCAAATAAAATGTCAAACATGAAGTATTTTCTTAATACTTTTCTTCATGGCAAGCATGGCTAAACTTCAATTGCTCTGCTATTCCAGAGCAAACCCTTGTTCTGTAATAAAAGGGTTTCTATGTATACTGTTGATTGTGATGGTGAAGGTGTTGGTCCACTATGCTTCCCCAGCTAAGCAAATGGTTTAACCACCTTCTAAATGTGGAAAACCTAATAATAATGACAATAGTAAATACTTCTTGTATAGTGTGCTATGGCATAGCAAATTGGATCATGTTAGGCTTCATCAGCTGCCTAATGCAATGTAACATAGCAGATAAAATAAAGGGGTGACACTATTCAACTTGAAAGATGATAGCTCTTGTAAAACAACTGATGTGAGAATATGTCAGTGAAATAGATTTCATATGTTTATTGTTTATTTCATATGTTTATTGAATCTTTGAAACTCGGCAAATGCATATTTTAAGGGCTATGAAACAAGTGACTACAAATACAGGAGAATACTTATTACTGGCAACACTGTTGCCTGTAACAGAATTCAGCTAAATTTTATGTTTTCTTTGTGCACTCTATTAACTTTTTCATTTCTGCTATTTTTTTCCTAGAGACAATGGCTTGAACATCGAAGTGTATTGCTATGAATGCTTTAGTGATTGATATTGTAGATAGAGTCAGAAATTCTAGTTATGGAAGCTCAGTAGTCCCTACTAAAAATCAGTTCATGGTTCAGTTAGCTAGAATTGAATAGTATGAATTAAAATATATATTATGAATGAAAAAAAAATTGTTTTCAACATTGTCATTATAAATTATGTTTAGTGTGGTCAAGTTTAAGTAACATTTTAATTTTTGTTTCAGCTACTTATCATTTTGAATACTCGTAGCAATTCACTACTGTGTGATTCATTACTTGAGTCTTTAAAAACTTAATCTGCTAACTACCTTTCAATAAATAAATGTGGAGTTGCAGGAAGGAGTGTAGCCATTTATGAAGCCTATGAAATCATGCCTATTCTCATTGTGTATTCTTTTCTGGTTTTGTTTAGTTTGCTTTATGAAGACAAAACTCTTATTCTATATGCAGTTTAAAGATTTTTTTTTTAATCACTGTGATGGTATTGTGAATTATGTTTTTTTAAATGTGGGAAAAAGTTAATTGTGAGCAAGTTTGGGTTTTTTTGTTTTTTTTTTTTTCAAAAATAACAAGCTCAGAATAATAAACCTGTGGTCTGTCTCCATTAGTTTTTGAATTTTTTCCTCAATTAATTTTAGTTGGAGGCATTCAGTATTATGCCTGTAATTTTAACTTTGTAGTTTATTTGGTCTCCTTTCAAGTTTAGCTTTTGTGAGTACTGGCAAGATTTAGATTTCTTCATGTTTATTCTTCAGATTATTAAAATGTTTCTCTAATAGTCCTTTCTCAAAAATTTTCATGTGTTCATTATTTGAAATTAATGTTACCATTAATATTTGAATTTTTAAAAATAACAGTTGCAGGGTTTTGTTGCAGGTATTACATGATAAAAACAAGGATCCATAACTATAAGAAAAACATAATTAAATTTCTTTCTCTGTTTAGCCCACTGTGTGTGAACGGGAGCTTTGTGTATTTGCTTTCCAAACATTAGGAGTGATGAATGAGGCCGCTGATGAAATTGCAACTGGGGCTCAGGTAGAATCATCTAATGCTTATTGCATGCCTCATTTTCTGTATTCAGTCTTCTCAGTCAATTCTACTATTTATTTTGACTTGTATTTCACACATGAGTGCTCTTTGGTAAGTATTATTTGTTCACTCTTTTAGCTATAAATATACTGTTTTATGCATGGTGTTTCCAAACAGTACTAATGAGGTTCTTCCATTGTTTTGCTTCTATGTAATTAGAGTAACTCTGTTCTCTTGTTCTGTTTTATGCAGTTAGGTCACCTGGGTTGTTAATAAGGCAACCACTGTCATTTGTAGATAATTCCCATTTATTTTCACCTAATGAGCCATTACTAGTCTGATGCAATTAATAAGCTACTTCCTGTTCATGGTCTTGGGATGTAGCTATCCACTGAGCATCTGTTGTTTTGATCATTAAATGACAGTGGGAAAGTTCTTACTCATGTCACTACATAGTTTTTTCTCTCTTCTCAAGGATTAGGAATTTAGTATAAGCTTGCTTCCTGGCTCTAAATTCCATTATCACTGTAGTTTTAATCATGTCATTATTTTCTTTCCTAATTTTTCATAGGCCTTAAAACAAAGTATTTTACACCATGCTTCCAAATCACCATTCAGTCTTTGATTAAAGTAGGGACAGAAGTTTAAAGATAACAGGTTTAAGATCCTTTCAAGATCATAAGTTAAAAGTTTACACATCTTACAGAAAACTGCATTCCTCTGATTTCCTATGTATGTGTCACTCACTGTGCATTTATGTAGTAAGCAACATGGGGTTTTATGATGACCAAACATTAACTTTATTTAACTTTAACTAGCACTAGTAAGTCTAGCTACTAGACTTACTAGTCTAGAAAGAAGGCTTTTAGCAAGATGCCTTAATACCCCCAGCAAGCACATCCTTAAAGGAGGAAACTTCCAGCAGTGTAAATCAGTTTCCTCACTAGAGAACATGACTGCAGGATCTGAATATCAGTGGTCTAAAGACTGTTAGATGGCTGTATTTGCAGCATGTCCATACAAAATACTGCAATACGTGTGTAAATTTGTAAGAAATGGAGAGAGGGGTGCTGATGAAGATGTGTCTCATCCTCAGCTTGAAGACCTCTGAAGTCCTTAGCTATTTGGTTCTGGTTAGCTAGCATTCTGGGTTTTTTAATAAACTCAAGCATTTATATGGTGCATTACAAGTACATTCAGAATCACAAATCATAGAATAGTTGGGGTTGGAAGATATTTTCAAAGACCATTTAGGCCAATGTCTTGCAATGACCAGAGACATCTTTAACTAGATCAGGTTGCTTAGAGCCCTGTCCAACCTGACTTTCAACATTTCAAGTATGGGCCATCTACCACGTCTTTAGGCAGTCTCTTCAATGCTTCACCATGCTCACAGTAAAGAATTTCTCCTTTATCTTAATCTACCTACTTTTAGATTAAAATCGTTATCCCTCTTCCTATTGTAACGGGCCCTGCTGAAAAATTGGTCTCCATCTTTCCTATGGACTCCCACTAAATACTGAAAGGCTTTCATAAGGACTTCCCAGAGCCTTCTTTTTTCCAGTCTGGGGAATGCCAACTCTCTAGTCTTTTTTCTTAGTAGAGTTGTCCTATCCCTCTGTCATCTTGTGCTGAGGACTCCAGAGCTTGTCACAGTACTCCAGGCAGGTCTCAGGAGAGCAAAGCAGAGGGTAAGAATCACTTCCCAGGCCACGTTTCTTTTGATGGAGCCCATGATGTGGTTGGCTTCCTGGGTTCATAGGTTCACTTCTTGAGCTTTTCCTGATCCCTCTGGATTTTATCCTGTTGCTCAGTCCTGTCAACTGCACCATTCAGCACCACTTAGCTTGGTGTCATGTGCAAAATCACTGAGGATACACTTGGTCCCACTGCCTATGTCAGTGATGAAGATATTAAGTGGTAATGGTCCCAGTACCGACCCTTAGGGACTCATCCTGTCACCACTCTCTGTTCTGGACATTGACCTGTTGACCACTACCCTCCGTGTGCAGCCACCCAGCTAATTCCTCATCCACTCAACAGTTCACCCATCAATTCCATATCTCTCCAATTTAGAGAATATGTCTGTCAAAGACCTCACAGAAGTTCAGATAAACAATATCTGTAGCTCTTCCCTTGTCCAATGATGATGATGCTCTATCCAATGTATTGTTGGACAGGCAGGACTTGCCCCTGTTAAAACTGTGCTGGCTGTCTTGAATCACTTTTTGTCTTCCACATACATCAGTATACCTTCCAGGAAGACTAGCAGCATTATCTTCCCAGGTACAGAGACTCAGTTAAGAGGTCAGTAGTTCCCAGGATCCTTCTTCCTACCCTTTTGGAAAATATGGTTGCAGTGTTACCTTCTTTCCAGTCCCTGGGGACTTCACCTGTCTTTTTTTAACTGGAATGGAAAGTGGCTTGACAAATACAAATTTGCCAGATCCCAGAGACTTCTGTGTGTTCAGTTTCTTCAGTTGGTCATGAGCCTGGTCTTCTTTTACAGTGAGAGAGACCTTTCCCTTCTAGTTTCCATCTTGCAATCCATCTGCTCCAGAAGTTTGGGAATATAAACTGATAGTGAAGACTGAGGCCAAAAAAGTTGTAGAGTACCTTCAGCTGAGTCCACTGTTACTAGTGTTGATAATCATTAGAGTTTATGCTTTCTTTTAACTTCCTTTTCTGGCTCTCATTAGCTGTAGAAGCCCTTCTTATTGTTCCTGTCACTTGTTGAGTTCAGCTGCTGCTGTGCCTTGGTCTTCCTGGCCCCATCCCTACGCAACTGGGCACATCTCTGTACCTTTCCCAAGATATCTAGCCCTGCTTACACTTCCTGGACATTTTCTTCTTGCCCTTCGGGCTGATCAGCAGATCCTTATTCAGCCATGCCATTCTTTTGCCTTCCTTTCCTAATTTCTGAGTGGGGAACTGAGGGCTCTTGCACTCTGTAGAAAGCATCTTTAAATACCTGCCCACTCTGTTCTGTTCTTTTGTTCCTAAGGGTTGAAGGTTCCTTTGACCCAGTATGTCCTACTAAAATTCTTTGAGAAGCAAGATTTCCTAAAATTAGGGGGAAATCAGGTACAAACATAGGTGGTACATTACATAAACATTGTACATTATGTACAAATAAGCTCTCAGTTCTCTTTTCAAATACATCTGATAGGAAAGGTGGTCCAGATTACCTTTCACTCTGTTTTATTTGTGAGTCACTGTTGCAGACATATGCAGAGCTTGCTGTAGATCTGTAGAGTACCTCTACCTCTGTAAAGCTTTGCTGTAGAGAACTAAAATGATTACAGGCCTAGCAGTGCTTAGAACAGTTAACTAAGAGGTTTGTTCCCTTGGACGTGGGTGAATGAATTTTGTTATGTTTCACTCTAGTGATAGCATACATCCATCTCACTGCATCCAGTCTGGTTGAGCTCCCTTCCTGTTTGCAGAAGGAATTCAGCACTTCTTGGTTTGATTCATCTGAGTTATTTTTGACACGAGTTTAATATAGTGTGAATTACAGCAAAGGCTATCAGCACAGTGTTTTCCTCATTGATTACAAAGACAGCTTGGGCTGGTTAGTAAGAGGTAGGTGTTCACATTATGAATCTCTACATTTTGTCAGGCGAATCTTCTTCAAGGTAATTTTTTTGTACTGAAGGAATCTAAATATAGGTTCCCATTATTAGAAACCACATCCTGTTTATTCCTGCCATGCTTTCAGCTAGTTATTAAGGTATGCACCACTACTTCATCCTTCCCCAGTATTCTGATGGCTTCTCCTTAATGATAAGTGGTTGTACTTGCTAAAACTTGAGCAAACAAACTCACCTTAGCTTATTTAGTTGTGTGTCAGAATGTCTGACAATTAAATGCCTGATGTGTAGACAGTTCAGACTCCCTGTAGAGAGTCTCTGGAAAGGGAGAGGTGCTGGCTGAGATACTGGTGTCATAAGAGAGAATTGTCATCAGCAGGTGTCATTCATCTTGAAAATATTTTAATCCTTATTTACATACATCTGTAACTGCTGTTAAGGCAGAGAAATTCAGGCCCAGGTAGAATAATATTTACTAGATCCACAGCACTTTCTATTACTTCAGAACACATACAAAGATTTGTATTATAATGTTTGTATTAGACTTGCCTCCCAGTTCAAGTCACTTTGTGTTTCATCAGCTCAAAACGGTGATTTAAGAGGAAAGTGGGCATTTAACTAAGCCTAATCTGAGCATAGGTATCAAAGCAATATGCTGGAGTCATGGTGAGAAAGAATATGGGGTTTTAAGGGAGAGCTTTGGTATGATGTTTTAAGAGGAATTGTGACAATTTTTAGTCCATCATGCAAATCATAAAGCAAGGCAACTGTATTAAGAAATTTTGAGATTTGAACAAGTCCTCTCTAATAGAGTTTCACAACTGAAGCCTAAAAAGTGCTTCTGAGAAGCTGAGTATATGTAGTTGGGCCCAGTTTCATGACAATACATTTACACAGTTGCTGGCCTGTTGCCTGACCTGTGCTTAGTGTAATCTATAATTACATATATGATGTTACAGTAATTTGGAAATCACAGATAGTCAAAGCCTAGTAGTTTTTATACAGCAGGATGGAAGGAAGAGAATCTCTCAGTGTGTGCAGCACATCACTGCACTGTTCTGGCTTAACAGTGTTAACACGTTTCTATGATTATAGTCTTCAGGAGAACAGCAAATAGTGCTACAGATTCAAAAATTATTCTTTGTTCTTGAGCTACATTTTTCACTAGCATTCTACTTTACAGAACTACATAGATCCAGCATGATTTCATTTGCCTAGAGAATTAATTTAATACAGGAATTAGTACATGTGCATAAGAGAAAGCAGGCCTGCAAACTGTATATTTGACACGATAATACATTTTGGACAAGATACTGGTCCTATTTACACACCTGGAATGATGTCTCAGGGCACAGCCTGAAGCCTGCTAAGGTCATTGGGAAAATTTCAGTCCTAAACTGTGTCGTGTAGATTACACAATTTGGATAATATAGATAACAGTGAGATAGGATGTTACTATAATTTGTAAAAAAAGTTAAATGGAAGATACAGAATGAAAGCACTTATATTGAATAAATATTTTTATTTTTCCCTAGGTGGTTGATCTGTTGGTATCCATGTGTCGGTCTGCATTAGAGTCACCTAGGAAAGTTGTCATTTTTGAACCATATCCTTCTGTTGTTGATCCTAATGATCCTCAGATGCTGGCCCTTAACCCCAGGGTAAGTAGCTGTCTTTCATTGTCATAGCTTGATTTTAATCATGCATAAGATTTTGAAGTGAAGCCTTCTTCTGGAGGAATCTTCCTTACTGTAAAAAGTACATCTATATTACATATCACATATTTCAAACTTTTTAGCTTTTTAAATTTTCTGTGAGTATTTGTGTATAAACTTCAATTTGCATTCAAACTTTTGCTGAAACCAATTCATTTATTTAGGGTACAAATTATAGATGCAAGATCTTATATTCTTAGTGTCTTTATCTCAACATACATGTTGGACACAGAGAAATACAGCCTTTGGGAGATGTCGACCATTTAAACTGGGGGATTTGCAGTCTATTTTTTTATTGTTAAAGTCATTAATGTTGTCATCTCATTTTCTCTTGGCAGGTAATTATGTCATAATTTTATCAAATGTTAATCTAATAGTTCAGTTTTGTACAAGCATCAGTTCTGAGGTAAAGAACTGTGTTTGTACTACTACTTCTCATCCTGAAATACTGCTTCTCAGAGAAGCCATCAAGCAGCCATGAGCTATTGCGTGTCACTTGAGCCATCCTCAAGGGCATAAATGAGAAATCTGAATGTCCTATATTGGCACGCATTTCACATATTCAGAACAAAGGCCAGTGCTGCTTCCTCAGGAACTTAATTTGTAGTACATAGGAGGAAGGACTGGCCAGGAGGTGCTTGAAAAGGGGCTAGTGAGGAGCCTGCTTATCTGATGACCAGGCAAGGGTTGAAGTAGATGATGGAATGTGAAAGAGGATCACAGCCAATCGGGAAAGGAGGAGCCATTCTCATAGTGGTTCCCAGCAGAAGAGAGGCAAAAATCACTAATGGGCTACCAACGGACCTCTGATGTTCTAAAGCTGTTAGCAAAGTAGACACATCTGTTTACTTAGTGTTTTAAAATCTATTTGCTCACTGCATTTGCCTTAATAATATTTGTCCAAATAACTGTCTGTATTTAGCTAAAAATATTTGTTTGAAAAGTGAGCTATTTTTTGGAGTGTGCTGAGAATTCCAGTTAAATCCAAAGAAAAAACCTTATAATAATATTTTGGTGGGTGGGTGTGGAGTTTTACTGGACTAAGAGTAAGAGAGTCTATGTATCATGTAAAAGGAGGCTATTGGTAAGAAATATTTGAAAGGGTTGGTTAGCTGAACAGTCATCCTAGCTTTGGCTTTTTTACAGAGAATTCAGGGTTTAGTAGAGCCAAAGACTAACACTCTTGTGATTTATTTTTTTGTTTTATGCTATGTCAGAAGAAGAATTATGACCGAGTCATGAAAGCATTGGACAGTATCACTTCTATCAGAGAGATGACACAGGTGAGTTTAAAAATCTTTATGTAACTTAATCACTATTTCTAGAACCAGGAAGATGTTTAAATTGCTCTTCTGTGATGGTGGCAAAGTCAGTAATGTAATCTCTTTCCCACAAAGCTGTTATAATATTAAAATGTGTCTTAAAATAACAGAGTATCCTTAATGACAGTTAAATAAAAGTCCTGAAGCAGAACTCATATCTTTAGAAGTTTTAAGAAGAGATAATGGTAGAACAGGACACTGCAACACAATCGTCACTAACTGGTACATTTTTTGAAATATCAGAGCAAAAAATTATTCTTTTATTGCCAGAGCAAAATAAATTGATTTTGTGACAGTATTTTGAGTGATAGTTTTATTTCTATTGTAGCAAAACACATGATCAACTAAATACGGTTGGAAATGTGGAAGGCTGGATCTCTTGGGATTGCTACTGTGTAATTCTCAATGTTCATGTTGGGACAGAATCTGATAGCAATACTTACGTTTATTAATACATTTCGTTCCCCAGAAGCCCAGCTGATTATAACTGATTATTGGAATCACTTCCAAATACCTTGCTTTTCCAACTGCTATACAGATGTGAGCTCACAACAGTTCATAAATTTTTTTCTATATCTATTTGTAAAATACTTCAAATTCTGGGATGAAGAATGTGGTGTTTAAAGAGAATTCAAAGAAATTGAAGATTAAATTCCATATATTTTTGATACCTAGTGAAATACCTTGCAAATATTTTAAAAACCAGGTATATCTGTTATGTCTGTTAAACAGATTAGAAAAATAACCATGCTTTTGCCTTTTTTAAGCAAAAAGCACTTTTTTAAATGAAGAATTTTAAAGGAATACTTTAGACTGTGATTGAAATCAAGAATGGTTTTAAAAGGGATTATAAACAGATAAATTATTTCACTTGGCCAGTTTATGCCATGAAACTGTTTTAAAAATTGAGAGGATTATCTTGAGGTATTTTTAAGTGACTTAATTGTATGAATTTCTAGTCTAATTTCGTTATCCAAAGTGCTGAACATAAATAGATATCTTCTGCTGTTGTTCCTGAGATCACCAATGTTTGCTATAATGTATTCATTTTGATGCTAATTATATGCTTATTATTTTACTCTGGGGAAAATAATTGCTATATTAATTTTTCTTGTTGTCAGAATATATTTATAACTCTACAACACTAAATGTCAGTAAAACTGTGATTTAAGCCTAATAATGAGTGTCATGTTTTAATTTTAATAGATGAAGTCATGACCAATGTGACATAAATTTAACCTTGTGATTTCAACTCGAAATAAGGAAAGTAATTACTCTTTTCTAGGCACCTTACTTGGAAATAAAGAAGCAGATGGATAAACAAGACCCACTTGCACATCCTCTTCTACAATGGTATAAAATTGACACACATAAAATTATAATTACTACCAAGTTTTACTGTAAAGTAAAGGGTAATTTGGTATAAGTTCAATTAATTCTTGGTATAAGAATTAGCTTCAGGGTTGACATTTGCAACTGTAGGTGTTTTGGGATTCTTTCTGGACTTTATCTGGGTCTTCTGAAAACACTGAAAAGACTCCAGCCTATTTGTACAGCCTCTGATCAAAATTTCTATTCAAAATTTTGTCTATTTCCATCAGATGGGTTCAAAGGCCTGAAGCTAAATGCTTTTGTTATCCATTCATAACAAACTTCTGAAAAAAAAAGTTCTTTTTGGTTATAATGTCTAATGCATCTAACTGTTTCTTATTTTAGGGTTATTTCTAGTAATAGATCACATATTGTGAAGCTACCAGTGAATAGGGTAAGTGTGTGTGGGTTCTTTATTATTTTCTCATGGCTTATATTAGCATTTTAGGTGGGAGTCTCCTAGTCAAGCGCAGTAGTCTGCATTCAGAATAATCCCATGGACTCTGTTAATAGGCAAGAGACAGAAATAGATAGTTTCAGGTCATGACTCATAGAATCCTGTTGTGAGTATCTAAAATAGGTCAAAGGAACTGTTCTCAGAAAAAGCATATTTTAGATGAGCAACTCAAATACAAAAGTCTGTCTTGTAGTCATCTGAGATGGTTGAGAGTAACTTCACTAGTTTGTTTTTTACCCTACATAGTATTAGACACAGAATTGTACCTAAAGTAGTACACAAAAACACCATGTACAAGGAGAGCCTCATAAGCGTGCACTCAAAAAGAGCATAGCTCTTGAATTTTACATTAATAGAGCTGAGATTCATTTCTGAGTATGTGTGCCTCTTATCAATGACATGGTTATTTGCAGCCTTTCAAATATGAACCTGAATTGAAGGCCAGGTCTGGTCAGAATACCATGAAGAACTCGTTCAATTTAATTACTTTACTTGAGCCATATTAGGTTGAAATATGTTTCAAACACTTCCATATTATTCATAAGCCAAAAGACTGATTTCAGGTAATAACTGTGGTAATGAGACCAATTCCAACTTAGTTCATGTAGTTATTTATATACAGTCCTGTACTTTAAGTACTGTTATGGAAATACAATGCTTCTGTGTAAGTTCTTTTCCCTTGTACACTATTGCATTTTACAGCAACTGAAGTTTATGCACACTCCCCATCAATTCCTGCTTCTCAGCAGTCCACCAGCCAAAGAATCAAATTTCCGAGCTGCTAAAAATCTCTACGGAAGTACCTTTGCATTTCAGTAAGTACATTTATGCATATTTATCAAAATGCCATTTTATTGTTTTGCTCTTGCCATTTGAGACCTACTGGTGTGAATTTATTGTCTTAAAGGTTTACTGTTATAATTCTGCATTTTACAATGTAGATTTTAATACTTTTAAATTTTTTTCAGTGGTTCACATATTGAAAATTGGCATTCCATCCTGAGGAACGGCTTAGTTGTTGCTTCCAATACAAGGCTGCAGGTAAATAAAGAGTGGACTAAGTAGACTTCAGCTAAACTGTTAACCTGTGTATGATTAGTTACATACTAGCTTAGAGAGATTTTCAGGAGATGTGGTTCTCGTAGTCGTAGAGGTGGGGGAAAAGGGATTACTACTTGTTTCCTAGCAGAAGGACTTTTCTGATGCTAATAAAATTAAATAATGCGTCTGCTGAAGTGGCTAGAAAAACCTTTTGCTGGGAATCAGTATTTCAGTGGTACGTTGCAGAACAGCACCTCCAGGAGGCTTATCTTGGTACTGCTTAAAAGCAGTCGGGATTAGGACTGGGAGCTGTGTTATCTCTGTAATACAGGATCCAAAAACATACTAGATTTACAGAAATGGGATTTACATCACCTTCTCCTTTGATTTCCTTGAAAATGAGAATATGAGTGCACTGTCCAGGAGGGAGTTACTCCAAACATCGGCTCATTTTCTCAGACTGGATGATCCGGAGACCCCTATTGCAAAGTGAAGTAGGCTGTGTTGGAGGGAATGGGAAGCTGTAACTCAGAGTATTTTAGCATCATGGTTTTGACAGCTCTTCTCTAGAGCTGAGTCCCTGATACCCTGTAGGAGGATCTCAGGGTGTTGACGAAGGATAGGGAGACAGATGACGCTGAAGAAAAAAGGAAATGGAAATCTCTGCAGTTCCTTTAAGTGGTTTGTGTGTTTTTATTAGTAACTTTGAAAGATACTTCCCCAGGAAAATAAAATTTACATAGCAGAAGTCTAAATCTCATGATTTATGCTTAAATTTTTGGTGAGGATTGAGATACTGGGAATAGGAGGAAGCAGTAAAGCCCAATAGGAGGAAGCATTAAAGACCTATTGTATAGAAGTCATCAGTTGTCATCTCTAATACACCTAAGGCATATCGTGATCCCAGTTCATCCCATTTCCCTTAGTACCAACTATTCTGGAAAAAGATGTATTCACCAAAGGTTATATGCAACACTGTGGGATGTACAAGACTGAAAGTGTTTTTGCACATTCCTATGAGAGCTGTGATACATTGTAGAGACAATTTTAAAATAATAGTGTCAGGGAAAAGAAATAAGGATGAGCATGACTGAAACCAATGGTCATAATATTTATCTACTGAGAAGATATCTCAAGTTCTCATTTGTGCTCCAAAACTACTTGATACATTTTCTTTAAAGGCTTTCCCACATAAAGCAGGCAGTCGCTGGAGCAGAAGTGAAACCCATGCTTCCCCCTTTTCAAACAAGAAAATTACTGCAGTAGTAATAACAAAGTTCTAACTTTTGTTGCTTAGCCCAAGTATCTTAACATGGAACAATGATATCAGTGAAGAATCTTCCCTCTCTTTTATTTTCAGACAGCTGATACCTTTGAGGCAGTGGTGGAATATGCATGTCTGAATGAGCTCAGGCAAAAGCTTGTTAGTAAACCATTTCTCCAGTATTCAGGCTGAGCTAGTGACTGAATTTTTCTATAGCATTTGATAAGTGTCATCACCATCTCTTCATTTCTTACCTTAAAGAAAATGAAAGCAACTGTTGCTGCTGTTGATTCATGGAGTTTGATTTAGCCTGTGCAAGGGTTTTGATCTGAGACACATTGTGAGCCTGCTCTCTAGGCACCCTGAATGTTAGATTAAAATGTTAGATTAAAAAATGGAAAATGAAATTTTATTCATAAATCTGATGTACAATTATGTTTGGATATTCAGATCAGGTTTACAAAATATTTATGTTGCATACCAGTGTTTCAGTTGTATATTTGCAGAGTGACTTTTCTAAAGACTTCTTGGAACACTATTTATTACCAGGCAATGAGTAAATGCAGTGGGACAGATGCTTATCTATGTTATATGACCAGTTCTTACCATTATTATTTTGTCTAGATAACCAAATGAATGTTAAAAAATCACTCTCTTCTTTTTCAGCTCCATGGTGCAATGTTTGGAAGTGGAATCTACCTTAGCCCATTGTCAAGCATATCATTTGGTTACTCAGGTGATATTTATAAATCACTCTAAAATATATAGGGCTGTCTTACTCTCAGTGTTTACAGCACTCTACTACATTTTATATTTGTTGATCAAGATTTCATTAGTTCAAAAAAAGAGAAAAATCTGAATTTCATTATTAAGTATCTGCCCTCATTTTCCAAGGTGCTGAAAATTGAACTTCTTTCTGAATTAAACAGAATCTAATACTGTGTGTAATGGAACAGATCTTGATTATTCACTGGAAATCCAGCCTTATTGCTATTTATTGGATTTCAGTATTATTTATTGCTATTTATTGGATTTCAGTATCAATAGTATCTACATGCACCTTCAGCTTTTCAGAGAATGCACAAGTATGGAGGCCTTGCTGAACACACTAAAAGTGCAGGTTGAAATGTCATTAACTAAGAAAATGCCCCTCTTTTTTGGACAATGCTGCTTTGTCATCTTTGATGTGTTTTTTTCTCATCTCTCTAACTTTCTTGGTCATTTCTATCCAGTCTCCACTAGAAAGGAAGCCTATGTTCCTATGAAGTATATAATACTTAATTCCAGTTAAAACCATAGAGGTTTTTGAAGGAGCTCTTCTTTCCTTCAAGTTGTTTAACTTCTCCATTATGGAGTCCTGTAGTAGAATACAATGCAGAAATTTTATGTAAGTCACCATGAGGAATATGAGAGAGATATGAGACAAATTGTAGATGTTTAGAATTCTGAGGTAAAATGTGGATCCATGTGCCTGACAAGTAACTTAATACTATTACAGGTATGTGAATTCATTAAACCAAGGTAGACATTGAAATTTTAAATAATTTAAAAACTACTAAAATTAAACTTATGAAAAGTCTAAATAAACTGTTGAAAGTTGGTATCTTAGGTTCTTTCTTTCATGATTTTGCTGTCCCACCCACAGTAAATCAGACTGTTACTTCAGCCGAAGTAGGGTCACTTTAACTCAAGATATGCTGAAATGCAACTCAAACGAGCAAGCAACTAAGAACATTCCTGAGCTAAATTCAGTGTTATTTAAGCTTGTGTTTATTTGCTTTTGTACCTGCTTAATGCTAACTTGACTTTACTAAGGTCTTTGCGATATATGCAGATGTAGCAGTAACTTGCAGGATTAAATAGAGGAATTCTGTGACAAAGTTGACTAACATTTTGGCTGCCATGCAGAGAACTGTAATTCCCACTGTGCTACTTGTTTCATTCTCCATACTTTACTTTCTGAGATATTTTAATGCCAGGGTATCTTACATGATTTTTAATATTCCTAGGGATGAATAAGAAGCAGCAGAAAGTGTCAGCTAAAGATGAACCAGCTTCGGGCAGTAAGAGCAGTAATGCATCACAGGTACCAGGACACCAATCATCTCTAGATTTATGGGTTTATGTTTGGGAACTTGATAGCTGGTAAGCAGGTAGTACTTCTTTTGTGAAAGCTCACAATTCTGTTTTATTGAACAAAATCAACAACTTCAGAGACTGCAAACATTGAATACAGTCCAACTACTTTTAGTATCCTGTACCTTTCTTTTCCAAGAAAAAATAATTTAGGAAGAGAATGAAAATCAAATACAGATTTCATTATGATTCTCATGCCCTTACTTTCTGAGTTCTGGATTTAGGAGGGAAATTGACATGTATCAGCTGAAACTATCAGAAATGGGAAGGTCAGTAAAATATCAGGGATAGTGGCCAAACAATTCACTTATTGTTGACACTGATATTTCTAGTAATATTGCTCTTTCTGTAATAACTGGGAAGTTGTCTTTCTGGATGAAGGAATTCAAATGCTTCCCACAGAAATAAAAAATAATTATATAAAAGCATTTAGAATTTCTATTAAATTTAGAAACATAGTGTAAAAGTTTTAGAAAGTCTGCCTCTAACATTTACTAATAAGCCACTGAAAATAGCAGCTCTCTCCCTTGTTACACTTTTACTGCATTTGTCTTACAGCACTAATTAGGTTTCTCATGTTTTTACATCTCAGTCACAGAAGAAAGGACAGCAGTCACAATTTTTGCAAAGCCGTAACTTAAAATGCATAGCCTTATGTGAAGGTAAGCTGAAAACCCTTGAAAAAATGTTTCAGTCATAAATACACTATTACTGGGTACAAATCAGTGAGTTACAGTATTGGTTACTTTTAGGTAAGATATTACCAGTAGGTGTATGTGTACTTACTTAATAGCTGACTTTTCCAGTTCAGAATAATTCTTTTGTTGAACAAAATCTGCAACACATGCTTAATTTTCATGAAAGAATCATTGCAACTAATAATCTGATCTGTATTTCAAATGTGATTGTATACTTAAACCATCATGATAGAACCTGTATTTTGAGATGGCCTTTATAGGAAACACTGTTTTCTTACAGGCGCTTTACAAATTCATTTAACATCTTCAAGTCAGAAACCCCAGTTTTCCAATTTAATTTCCAAATAATTTTTCTCTGCTCAAGAAAATTTACTGTTCATTTAGTAACCAGTCTGTTCTCTGTTTCAGAAAATTTTCTGAAATTAAAAGTAGAGTCATTCTGGAAAGAATGAGTTAGTCTTCTAATAATTGATGAAACATCAACAAGGTTTGATATCAAAGATTTATGAAATCTGAGCAAGAATTAGAATTGTACCAGAAGTTGTAATTTGTTTTGGCAAAACAAAAAGAAATTATATGAAACTCACTTTGCCCCTTCAATTGGAGCAATTGTTTATTTTGAAAAGTAAAAATTAAGACAGACAGTAAAAAATGTTAGTTCAAAATGGAAGCTTTGAGCGATATAAGCTACTTATCTGTACATACATAAGTGTGTGTGTATATATATATAAAAATATGTCATTACACTTAAATGCATATGTCTATAATTGTCCATATATATAAGGTTGAGATGATTCAAATTAAATATTTAACATAATTGTAGAGATGCCAGTCAACATGAAAATGCAATTTGGTCTGGACATGAAAATACACAAATTTCGTTCTAAAACTTTCAGAGGAAGATATGAAATTAATCTATGGTTTTCTAGAAGCTACTTGGCCTTTAATGCCTGAAGTCTCTAAATAAAAAATCATGTCTTTCACACGGACTTTATCAGCCATGTAATTTTTTTTCCACACGCTTGGTAATGGATTCTTGTTTCTATAAGTCAATTTTAAATATTTAGCAAAATACATTTGAGTTCAATATTCACTTTTCTGTGAAAAGAATTGTTTAAGGAAGATGGCTCAAATAAATTTTAAATAAATATACGCATATTTGTTAAAATTACATTTCATGGAAGAAATTATATGAAAATGGAATGTGCAATTATTCATGACAGGAATTAGAATAGAATAGAATAGAATAGAATAGAATAGAATAGAATAGAATAGAATAGAATAGAATAGAATAGAATAGAATAGAATAGAATAGACTGAGCTGGAAGAAGTCTACAAGGATTGTCTAGTCCAAGTGCCTGGCCAATTTATGCCTGATCAGAGGCTAGAAAATGTTATCAAGGGCATTGTTCAAATGCCCCGTTTAAACACTGACAGACTGGAGACACGGGTCACCTCTCCAGGAAGCCTGTGCCAGTATGTGACCACCCTCTCAATATAGAAATGCTTGCTAATGTTCAGTCTAAACCTCCTCTGGTGCACTTTGTACCATTCCCATGCATCTCACATTACTGTTTTCTAGATACTGAGTAAGTTTTGGCTAGCTTTATATTCCCTCAAGTCATAATTGCTATACTTTTTTTTTTTTAATACTTACTACTATTGCAAATACCAAATTTATTGTACCTCAGTTTCAGACGTTGGTTTTAATGTCTTTTTTTATCTCTCAGCCAGCACCAAACACAGATATCGCTGTTTTGAAGGCTGATCAGTTGACTCAGATCCTCCTTAATATTCCTATGGCGATTTTAAAGCAGTTTTTAATAAATCATAGAATAGTTTGGATTGGAAGGGACCTCAAAGATCATAGAGTTCCAATCCCCTGCCATAGGCAGGGACACCTCCCACTAGATCAGGCCACTCAGGGCCATGTGCAGCCCGGCCTTGAACACCTCCAGAGAGGGGGTATCCACAGGTTCTCTGGGGAACCTGTTCCAGTGTTTCTCCACCCTTAACTGTAAAGAATTTCTTTCTTATGTCTAGTTTAAATCTACCCCCTTCCAATTTGCATCCATTATTTCTGGTCCTCCCATCACATATCTTATTAAAAAGTCCTAACCCTGCCTTTCTGTAGGACGCCCTCAGGTACTGATAAGTTACTATGAGGTTCCTCCTGAGCTTTTTCTTCTCCTGGCTGAACAACCCCAACTCCTTCAGCCTGTCCTCATAGGGCAGTTGCACCAGCCCTTTGACCATCTTCGTGGCCCTCCTCTGGACCTGCTCCAACAGCTCAGTGTCCTTCTTGTGTTGCAGGCNTTTTCTTCTGACACCCCCAAATCCTTCTCTTTGGGGCTGCACTCAAGCCACTCTCCACCCAGCCTGTATCTGTGCTTGGGATTGCTTCGACCCAGGTGCAGGACCTTGCACTTGGCCTTGTTGAACTTGTTGGCATGGGCCCACCTCTCAAGCCTGTCAAGGTCCTTCTGGATGGCATCCCTTCCTTCAGGTATATCAACTGTATCACACAGCTTGGAGTTGTCTGCAAACTTGCTGAGGGTGCACTCAATCCCACTGTCCATATCTCCTACAAAGATATTAAATAGCACTGGTCCCAGTACTGATCTTTGAGGAACACCACTCGTCACTGGTTTCCACTTGGACAATGAGCCATTGACAGCAACTATTTGAGTGCGACCATTCAGCCAGCTCCTTACCCAGCAATATATTTGTTTTTCATTCCAGTTAAAAACTGTCTCCCATGTGTCAAGTATTGCTGTTTCCTGGAAAATACATTTTGGAAAAAATAATTAAATTATTCTCCCTTTTTATACTAGCAGCAAACTCAGTCTAAGCCACACCAGAGACATGAAGTGGAAAACTGCACACTACTAGAAAGCTGTTTTGTAAAAAGGCAAATATTCTGAAATAGTATTTCCCAGGCTTGTTTTCATCATTATGAAATTTGTACTTTCTCTCATAGTGATAACCTCATCCGATCTGCACAAACATGGGGAGATTTGGGTAGTTCCCAATACAGATCACGTGTGTACAAGGTTTTTCTTTGTGTGAGTACAAAGCTTCTCTTAACATTTAGCTTCTGTTCATCCTAAACGTTTTCACCCATGTTCCTGCCAGCAGTTGAAGCTGAAGTAGATAATAGGCATTTCTTCCTAATTCTTTGCAGTGCCACTCATTTTTTATCTTTTTGTGTACTTTTTTTGTTAGGAAATGCAGGGATAAGCAAGTGACAACAGGGTTAGTAAATGTTTTTTTACCAGAAAAATTAATGAAGAGTTAGTGATTTTTCCCACTCTATAGTGTCACCTCATGTCACAATAAGTCTGTCCATGCATTATAAAATAACATTTCTGTTTATCTCTGTGTTTTAAAGCTGAGGAATTCATTGAAGGCTTCCTGTTTGTGATTTTCTCCTCTCACCTGTGATTTGTCTCCTTTGAGTCCTGGAAGCCTATTCAGCCTAAGGGTTTTCAAGGACAACTGCAGCCTTACCATGCTTTGCTCTCTAGAGTTTAGGATCTGCATGTAACACAGAAAAGCATTTTAATAGAAACATGTTCACATATGGAATATGCACTCTTAATTATTGAATGAAATGAGGTTTTAGTTAGATTAATGAAATACTGATTTGATTTTATTTTCTGAATTTTTTTTCAGTTATGAAGATGGTCAAGTGGGTGATACAAGTATAAATACACAGGAACCAAGCATTCATAAGGAGATTCTTCGAGTCATTGGCAATCAAACTGCTACTGGTTAAAAGGACCACTCTTAATAAATTGATGTGATTTGAAAGCCTTCCTCAGTCTCAAAGCTGGATTTTGAACTGAAGAAGATGCAAAAAATTAATTTATTATTATTATTCTAAGCAAATTAACCCTTTGAATACTTAGTGTTTTCTTACTTAATATTTCTTATCGAAATACTTGAGATGGTATGAATTAGCAACTGTAGGGGTGCAAAGTCTATTAATATACTATAACCATTAATAACTAAGCAGGAATTTGGGTTGCTCACAATAAACAGACTTCAAAAAGGAGTTTTGTGCTGATATTTTTATATTAAACTTCAATTGGAGGGTTTAGTAGTATATACTGATATTTTAAATTTAGAATGACTGAATTATAGACCAGAGAGAAAATTTTATAGTGGAGCACCTGTATTGTGCAGGATACTTTGCAATAAGTTAAATATTCTCATATTTAAACACAGTAAAAGGTTGTCTGGAACATGTCAAATTAAAGAGATTGGCTTACCCACAGCTATCTGTGATTTTTTTTTTTTAATTCATCTAGGGTTTAGAGTCAAAGGTTAAAACGGTGAATTTTTTTATTTAATGAGTGAAACAAAGCTTAGATTAATGAATGTGATGGTGTATATTTAGTTTCCTTTATCTTCTCTGGAAACACTATGCTGTCAATTAAGCAGTTCTTTTAAATTTTTTTAATTATACTAACAAAACAAGCACCTGGAAATCCTGAAGCTGTTGACTTGGCTTTTACAAATATGGTTTTCATATACTAGCTTTTACAGCTCCTTCAGATAGAAAATGTTCTTTAATGTTTTTATTCTAACTTTGGTGAAGTTACTCTGTGGTTAACTCTAGCCACATAGAAGTACATGCTGAATTAAGGCTTTTACATTATTTAGTTGATTGTTGTTACATCAGAAAATACAAGGAAATGCAAAATTTTGCTGATTTTCTCATAGTGAAATATTTTTATTAATTTATTCCTAGGGGATAACAAATCAAATCTTTTTGTCCTTTAAATTAACAACTATTTTTTACAAGTGGGCATGATGGCAACTCCGGGGTGAGGGACCCAAGGCATAAAGCATATCCTATGCTCTAGTGAGTGCCATGGTTGCCCTCTGGTGGCTGTCCTGAAGCACCAGTCACACCCTTGAATATGGATGGCAGTTCAAATTAATCATTTGTGGGACCGTCACAACCCACCTCAGATAGCAAAAATAAACCAATTCCTCTGTTATGTTGTTTTAATAATAAAGACAAGTAACAGCCCAACAGAGCATGGGCCTGTTTTCTACTCCTAGACAGAACTGCCTTAGGTATGCTCTAGTGGGTAACTCCTTGTTTGTAGTTCAAGCTATGCTTCCTCATTACTTGCTGCAACTGAAGCGCCTTACAAATAAAATAGCATTATTTGTCCTAGGAGCACAAAGTTGGAGATGTATTTTAGCTTTCCAGGCTTAATTTGCCAGGGGTTTCAGTTTTTCATGGCTGCTTTCCAGACTTTTAAAGACAATCCTGTTTCCAAACCCACGTTTTGCTATACATTTCTGTTGAGTTTCAACCCCATTTGTTGGACCCTTTACTTGAGAATCACCGCTCTAATTGTTATCTTTTGTGTTGGGACACAGGTTACTTTCTTGAAACAGAGGATTCCTGAATTTTTTCTATCTGCATAAGGACTACCTTACCTTGTGCACAAAATCAGCATAATTCAGAAGTGGAGCTGAAAGGTCAGAGTAACCACCTCTCTGTAATTTGTCCTGCCATGTGTGTCTCAAATACTGTGCTTTGCATAACAAAAAAAACAACTGGGAAGCAAGTCCACAGAGATTACTTAGTTGACAGTCCACCACTCTAGAAGGCCTCCTCAAAAACTGGGAGAAAAGGAAGAGGACTGTAAGTTAGAGGAGCTGAGTAAGCAGTCATCTTCCTTGTACCTTCAAGATATAACAGCGCCATAAATGGGCACCTTGAAGGAAGAAGCCTTGGGTTGCATGGTGGGGTTGTGATGCTGGCTGTGGCCAGTGCCATTGTAAGTACAATCACCAGGAAAGGGAGAAAAAATATGTCTCCAGTAAATTTTAAGGCTGCTGAGAGGTTTGTTTTAAATGGATGATAAGAAGGAAGGGATAGTAGGGAGGAAAAGAGGTCTCTTGAGGTATACATGTGCCTTACTGTTGTAAGGCATCCACTTCAGGGGTTACTGAGGTTATGAGCTTCCATGCTGGAGAGTGGCTAAAATTAAAAGTGTTGAGCAGAGGCATTACATAGGAGTAGGAGAGGGGAGAAAGATAGTTCTGAAGGGACTATTTTGTTAGTAAGAAGGGGAAAAAAGAAGAGGAGTCACAGAATTACTAACAAGTGACATTAGCAGCTGAGGTCCCTCACAGTGAATGGCAGGAGAAGGGTCTAAGAATGAAGCTGCAGTATGAGGAAACACAGCCCATGGAGGTACCATGACAAGACCAGTTGGGACCCTGGGAAGGCATCATGCTGCAGCGGACAGTGTGAGGACACAAGCCCAGTGTGACACAAACAGCAATTGAATCAAACCCCAGTTCATTTGTTGCACAGTACTCTTGTCACTCTTTTCTTTAGTCAATATATTAACAAGTAAATTCTCCTAAAGTGTTACATTATCTGCAGGTGAGCATCAGTCTTCAGACTGTTTTACAAAGTACTAGTTCTCATAATTTTTAAAAGATGGGGGAAAATAGGAAGATTATTTAGGACTCTGTTACTCAAAAAGAAGTAACCCTTCTATAGAAAAATCCATGGCTGAAATAAAGACTTCGCACCAAGGAACAGAATGAAAAAGCTCAAGGGTGTGGTTTCCTTTGTAGCATTTTCCTTGTCGTTTTTATCCATGGGTAGAAGTTGTACATTGCCAAATTCTTCCAAATACTTACATTCACAGGGATGGAAAATAAAAAGACAGGCTCATCTGAGCAATGTCCTTGTGTTATCATCAAAATTATAATTTTCCTTTGCTCTGTTGTCATGAAAATCTGTTTGTTGACAGAGCAATCCGTATATCTCCTGCTGTAAAGCTGCAGGGTTTCACAGATAGCTTGTAATCTAAGAAAATAGGCCCCCATGGCTCTACTTTCTCTCTTGAGAAAAAGTCCATGATGCCATAGCTGTCTAGCTGTGACCATGTCCAGCATGGAGCAACCAAGGGAATTCTTGGAAAAGAATTTATTAACTTCTTCCTATATCCCACAGGAACTTACAAACCCTCAAATGAGAAAGGCTTGATGGGAAAATTATGTTAATAGCCTAATTTTGCACCCCAATTATGATTTGAAGTGTTTATACTTCTAAATATTTGAAACACTGAAAAAACAATCTTAAAAGAGTTTTTAAATCTTTAAAAGAGATTCAGGCAGAAATTTAGCATTCAAGGGGTTAAGCAATTTGAGTTATCTCTGTTTTCTTCAGCAGTGTTACAGTTTTGATAACTTGAGTCTTATCATACTTATCTTACTTATCATAAAGTAGCCAGTTTGTATAATATACTGCTTAATCTTTTACAGAAACTAGCTGATGACACCAGAATTATTTATGCTTATATTTTTCCCCTAAAGCCCTTCCAAAACTGTTATTGATGCTGTATAGTTTTAATATTATAGCTGTTGGTACTAAAAATGCACCTGATGAATAATGCTAAGATTATGCTTTTATTAATACATATATGTGATCACTCCAAATGAAGACTTTATGCTATACTTTGTGGTATACTTTGCTTGTATACCACTTACTCCTGTGGAAGCAATCAATGTATTTCCAGCAGAGCAGAGTATTAAGTGCAAAAAAAGTTAACCAAAAAGAGACAACTGAATGAAGAGATTTGAGATTTAAAAACAAAAAATTAAAAAAAAAAACAAACAACATAAAACAGTATCTAGGTACTTAAGGATTGTATTAGTTTAGATGTGTTTCTTCTTGGCTCTAGAAAATCTAAGTCAGATACAGCCATGACCAAGTAGAAGATGATGCTACAAGAGCAAAAGCTCTATGTAATCTTAGCATTTTCACAACAGACAGGTCTGCGGCATGATCCCTCATTGTGCTGAGCACCATCTGAGGTGCTAGGGGTCAACCCTTGAGCAAACATTGCTGGTTTTTGTGCTCCTTGCTCCTCGCTCTCATGGTAAGTTTTTCAGCAGCTGCTGAGGAGGAGGCCGGTGGCCATGAGGTCAGCGTGCAGGCATCCACACATGGCATGGCCTCCACAAGAACTGGCAGGACTCAGCTACTGCTTGTCTGCATGATGGGAGGATGGCAGCCGTCCTGGCAAGGCTGTGGAGAAGAGAGGCTCAGCTCTGCCATGCACAGCCCCTCTGCCATCTGCTATGGCACCCGCAGCACTGCAGCAGTCCCAACACCATGCCTGGGCATCCACTTGTTTCTGGGGGCCCTGCCGTGCTGTATTTGCAAAACCAAGGTGTTAATCCGGTGTCCTGCGCAATTTCCTTGTTACAAACGCTACCTCAAGGTGAAAGATGAGCCTGTTGACTAAATGGAGCTGGGTCTGTTGTGTTGAGAGCAAATAAGACACGTGTAGCACTGAAAGATGTTCCAGAAGGATCTTGAGTCTGGTGAGCCAGGACTGTGTTAATAATAAAATTTACTGCTTAAAGCACTCAGGAGTGCATGGACACTTGTGTTTCAGAAGGGGATAAACAAAAATGGGAAGATTTACTCAAAGCAGAGCGGCGTTCTGCAGGTGTGGTACCCTATGAAACTCATGAGGATGTCGCCGGTAGTTTGACTCTGGGGATCTGGGTTTGGGATGGCCGGTTTTGGAAGCACTGACCCCATGTGTCTCTCCTGGGGTGATGGTCCCATTTCCCAGCTCACCGGCTGCAGGAGGGGAGGCAGCCCAATTTCTTCAGCTGCCATTCCATGGGTGTTTGGGTGGCATGGCCCCTGCTGAGGTTCAGTCCGCCGCAGAATGGCTACGATGTAAATTACTACCCATTTCACTTTGCATTGGGGATTTGTATACATACTAGGTATAAGATTTTTGTCAAGTAGTTTTTAGATGAACATGTCTAGCGTGTGAAAAAACTGTCGAAGAATAGATTACATGAAACATTTACCAGCAAGTCAGTAAAAATAGTCCCTATATAAGTTGTTCAATATGATTTAATGTTCTAAAATTATTTTTTTAGTTTACCTAGTATGTATTGTATCTTTGAATTCTAAGAAGCAGCCACTCCTTTATGTAAACATAAAATATGCCTGTGTTTCTTTTAACTCTAAAGCCTTTTTTTCTCCAAATACATTTATTAAATTCTGTGCACAAAATAGTACTGCAGCCTGCTATTTAGCCTATGGTGCCTTAGAGTTACTACAAATATTTAACAAAATGCACATAATGTAAATACTGCCAGAAGATCACTAAGGCCAAATATTTTCTCGATTCACTTTTTACTGCACTTGCTTTCTATTGCTATTTAAGCCTCTTTTATCCAGCTTTGTAACAGTTATAACATTGTAGCCAATGTAAACGTTTACTTTCAATAAATCAGAATTTGTTCAACAAGTACTGTGCATTTGGGCACTATTTTGAGAATTCTGTTCATAGTTATAACATTCATCTAAGAATGAAACAGTGTCTGAAGGGATTTCTTGACTTTTGCTATTCTCCATGACATCTAAAGGTTATGCCATGATTCTGCACGTATTGTTATAGCAAATTCTTTCTACAGTAGTCATTTGAAAAACACTTATATAAACAGTGAAACTGGTTTTCCATGCTGTGTTTATCTGTATGGGGTATACAACTAGTTCAAAACAAATATTCTGAAAATAGTATTTTGCATATACAGTGTCATATAAAATGCGTAAGGATATATAAAGATGCATTTTATAATTACTTTTAAAGAAGTCCTCTGGTTTTGTGTAGAGCTGTTTTTGTCATGAAAACAGCAAATACATGATAAACCGTTCTGTACTTCAATGTGGACATGTTTAAAGTATAAATGCACATCTGCAGCTGATAAAATATACAGACATTTGTGGGACTGGTTATTATTTCAGTATGTATCCTAGTTTTTTCACTGCCAGTGAACTCATTTTCATTATATGAGTGGATATTAAGTTGTTTCTTTGAAAAAATGTTATTGTTTTTTTACTGTGGGTTTTGGATGGGAAAAGTCAAAGTGGTACTATTGTTTTGAATGCTGTTAAAAATTTTACAGAAATACAACAATGCCAGGAAGCAAAAAATGCATCATTTGTACTGATGTAAAGGCTGGAGGTTGAATTTTGGGAACCTTGAAGTTGGAAGAAGTGGTGACTTCCAAAACCTTGCAAAACAGGATCTGAGTCTGTGGCTGTGTTCTCAGACTTCACTATAAAACAGTATGCTCAGGTAGCAGAAGGGACAGGATTTATCCCAGTTTTGGCTTTACTACTCTGTTTCCAAGCTGCTGCATCAGAAGGTCTCTCTATATGTGTCAATGGAAAGTTTTACATTGAGTAAGTTTATGGCATATTGTGTTCAAATGTTGAAAAATTCATTATGAGACCTAAAAGGTTAATAATCCAAACAACAATTGACAACAATTAAAACAAAATTAAAACAATGGTCCAAAACTGCTTTCAAGTGCATGTGTCGCCTTTCAGACAGAAAAAGTAGTAAAACTAAGAAACTATGATTATTGGGAAAAGTATGTACTGTAAGTTATTAAACTACATTTGTATGCTTGACCAATTACTTTTTTGGGAATTGCTGTGCAGTGCATATTGAAGCAAATAATTTTGCACAAATAACACAGCCTGAGCCCTCTCCACGTGGGATCTGTCCACCTGAAATACAGGGGGGTGGCCTAAATGGAGCTAAGTTAAATCAATAAGGCAAACAGTGTCTGAAGGCCACAACTTTACTTTGTGCCATCTCTCAGAACAGTGCAAGCTCTTTCATAATTAAAAAGAATTCTTGGGGAATAAACCCAAATCTTACTTCAATGCTTTGCAAAAGCCTAGTTTCAAAACAGGTGAGAAAAAAAGGAACAACACATAGTGGAAAACAAACTAACACCCCACAAGCAAAAACCACCAAGCCAAACAAAAACCTTTAGATTTTAAACTGCCATTTTTATTAGCCCACATAATTAGTCCCTTATGATGATATTCTTAAAATGGCAAGCACTTTTCCACTCATGTTGGAGTTGAGGTAGGGAAGTGGAATTCAATGCACAGAAATTGAAGCCTCTAAACAGACCATAAGAGCTTTTTTAGTTGCAGCACCGCATATAGGGACCTCCTGTTCAAGGCATCAGCTACTGGATTTCAGCCAGTCCAAGAGAACTGGCATTTTGGAAAATGCTGAAGCAGTGGGAGTAACACTAGCAGCAGGAACAGTGAGTGCTGCAGAAGCAAGAGTAGCATAAGTCTCCAGGGGTCATGTCTGGAAAAAAATGCAGGAACTCCTGGCTTAAGGTTTGCTCAACAAAAGCCAGAGCTTATCATCAGCAAAGCAATTCCAATTTGTAACTTTTAAAGCTTTCCGTATGGGAGAAACAAGAAAGAGAAAAAAAAAAGGTGTTAGTTTTATTCAACCTGTATCGCACAGTCCAAGAACACACTTGGGACAATATACTGCACTTCTTTTGTGTAGCAGGCTTAATTACAGCAGCAGTGACTTTCTTACATATCTGGGCCAGAATAAATACCAGCAAGGATGGTTTGGTTCGCTGACAGTTCCTTGAAACCTGTCTCATATTTTATTTATATATTCATATGGAGTCTGCACAGGTAAAACAGCCCAAGTAAGGAAAAGGTGGCTGATACTTCCCCAGTTTTTTACTTTCAGCCAATTATTCTTACTATGTGAGCTGTTGAGCAAACAGTGCTTCTTGCTTTTTAAGAGAAGAAGTCTTTCCTAGATAAATAACTTGAAGCTTGGGGGTACTTATGCTCACAGGCATCTACCAAGTATAATTCAGTATGAAGAAGGATGAGAGGAGCCAGAGCCCAAGCTAATTTAAATGTATATGTCAATGTGAATATGAAATTACATATTTAAGTGTAAATATATTTCCAACTTTAAATATGAATGTAAATTAAACCAGATGTTTTTAACCCAAAACTAAGGATTGGGATATCACTCTTTACAACAATCATTTGACAAATGTATATTGTGATAAATAGAGATATCTAGTTTTTGGAAGGTCTGACTTGCTGTTATTTCTCAATTTTGCTAGAGGTTTTTAAGTTCCTACCCGTGTTGAATTTCAAGTGGCTAATGTGCCTACTCTGCTTACCTAGCATGATGATCTTCATGCAATACTCTCTCTGTGTGAAATTGTATTATTCCAGTGTTTGGGTCTTTACTATCTTCTGAAAAAAAGCTCAGATCTGCTCTATGGCTGTTGTGCAGATTACTACTTGTAATGTGGTTTTTCTCAGCTAAAGAAGTGTCTCGATTATGACTACTGTCCAGGAAGGAATAGCCAAGGTATCCCTTATGAATTTATCTTCTGGATAAACTTGTCTGCAGATTCCATCTGATACTGTATGGTTTGGATCTTTATTTTTGGTTTTGTTAGGGGTTTTTTTGGTTTGTTTGTTTTTTTTTTTTTTTTTTTGCAGACACAGCTCTGGACAGTACTAGTAGCATTTGGTATATTTTTATACCCTGTTTAAAAAGACCTTTGGATAGCTACTGAACAAGTTGCTAAACCTGAGCTATCTCTCTTTCTCTCTGATAAGCTCACATATCTTTTTTTGTCCAGATCTTTGTTTTGTTTTGTTTTCTTTTGTTTTTTTCTTTCTTCTCCAGTGGTCTCTTTCACTACCAGAAAGTTATATAAAAAAGTGAAAACTTTCTAAGGAGAAGACTATTTTTCTATTTGTGTTCAATGACTTCACATTCTGTGTGACTAATCTAATGTGCCCTGGGTTTCTGATCCTTTTCATTCTCTTCTCTGTCACTTGCTCTTTGGTCACACAGACAGCATTTTCAAAAGCATTAAATATTAGCATTAAAATACAATGTTGAAGATATTGCAGTAGAAATGAAAATGAAAAGTATTGAAGTTACAGTCCTGCAATATGAAAAGCATGTGTACAAGACTGTTAACTTATACATGTCCCTGTCCAGGTATGAAGCTTGCAAGAGTTGGGATGATGGTTGGACTATGACTGTGACTATGAGAAGAAGAATGTATAGCTGAAATAGTATGCCAAGAAGGATGCTGTAAAAAATCTCATGATTTCTATATGCACTATTTCCTCTTATAGTTCCCTTTCATCTAAGCAAAATTGGCAGTGGAAGTTCAAAATGCTCCCTACCTATAGTTCTGGAAATGTCTTTAAATAGGGTTCAGGTTGGATCACTGGTCTTTCCTTCCCAGATTCCTCTTTTCCTGTGTTTTTATTAGGAAAGCTTACTGGGTTCTCAGTTACTTTGAGGAATGCTATTGATCTCTTCGATTAATCTGCTTGAAAAATTACCATAATTTTGTTTGAAATGGATTTTTGCATTTGCTTTCATAGAATCATAGA
>VZTY01032206.1:8726-44845 GCA_013400935.1 Turnix velox
AAAAGGGTTGGTGATTGGCAGAGGCAGGAGATGGGGGAAAAAGGGATATGTGAGACCTGTCTAGAGGTAAATTTAGGGGGGAAATGGAAGGACTTGAGTGTTCACCATGAGAGGGTGAGACAATGGAACAGGTTGCCCAGAGATCCCATCTGTGGACACATCCAAGGACAGGCTGGATGAGATATCAAGCAACCTGATGTAGTGCAGGATGTCCCTGCCTATGGCAGGGGGGTTGGAACTAGGTGATCTTTAAGGTCCCTTCCAACCCAAACCATTCTATGATTCTATGATTCATAACAGCCTAGGTGGAATATAGAAATGAGTTTAAGGCACTTAGTGGCAAAGTACAATTGTCAATCTTAGGAGCAATGCATAGTAAAGTCTTTGTCATTGACCTTATTGGACAGTAAATACAGGCTTTCTGAGATACCTCAATGGCATAGATCTGCCTCTCAATTTTCTGTTAGATCTAAAGGATCCAACTGTGTATCTCTATTTCTTACTATGAAACCTGCTTCTGAAGATAGGGTTTAACTCTCACTTAAAAACTCTAATCAAACCAGGGGTCTCCAGGTGAATTCTGTCCTCAGTTATCTCTGTGGAAATTGAGTAGCTTTATCAAAACCAGCTGATAAGAGCAGAGCAGTAGGCAGCATGTACTCCATGTAACTTTGTCTTATTTTTAACCTTCTTTGTCCTGCTGCTAAATCACAATATTCCTTTTCAAACAGTATCTGAAGTCACTTCCCTGCAGAACAAAAAGGACTAAAATGAAGAGCATTATGTTTTTTATTTTATTCACTTCTGCACTTAACAAAAAATGTGAAAAATAACCTAAATATTAAAGAATAAATTAATTTTGTGAGCATTTAACCTTCACTTGCAGTTCACAGATTGAGGAGTGGCAGGAGAAAGTTGTTCTTCCTCTTATTTTATACTTTAATGGTGATGTCTTTACTTTGCAAAACATTTGGGTTATGGATGATGGCAGAATAAATTCCATTTTCTGTTCCTAATCTTCTTGTCTGTGACTAACTCCAAATTTTACCCTCCTTACCTGCCAGTGATAATTTCTGTCTGCCATATGAATGAGGTTGTCCATTCTATGCACTATAGATCCAGCAGCCAATTCCCAGATCTCTTGGTATTCTGAGTCAGTAAACTACATTGTATGTGTCCTTTTATAAACTTCAGTTTTGCTGGTGTTGTAATATATAATTTTTAAAACAAATCAATGAATTTTCAGGATTTTTGATTCCAAGTAGTTGCACTTCTCAAATCTACATATTTTCTTGTCACTTTCAAGTTCCTGCCATCACCTTAAGCTGCTGCTGTGGGCACAAAAATTGAGCTAAACCATGTGCCTTCTTAAGAGAGGGTTACACACAATGCAAGATCTTGTGCAAGAGGTGAAAATATGTGAAATTTATTTCTTTACTCTTCTAAGACATTATGTGATGTAGAACTTTCAAACTTTTCCCTCGATCTGAATATTCCCATGAGGTAACAAACTTTGGGCAGGCCCATAACTGTAAAACTGTCAGTAAGTCTTTGCAAATGAGCAGGAAAACTTGTTTAAAGCACCTTCCATCTTTGAAAGCATTTTCCCCTTCATAAACCTTGAAGTGTTACAGCAAGGCTGGAGCTGTCTGCATACCTGTCTGTCATTTATGGAAAACTCAGATTTCATATAGCAAGGGCTTGTGTGAAAATTGCTTTTGAATGTTAATTGCCCAAATGATTCAGCTCCATAAGAGCCTCTCTTATGTACTCAAGTATGTCTTATAGCATGCTGAGTGCCAAGCTCCAGTAGAGAAACAGCTGTGCTCTGCTCCCAGATGTTTGAAGAAGATAATTCTTGCCCATCATTTCCTAAAATAGTGGGAAATTTGTTTAATGTAGTCATTAATGCACAATAGTGTATTTCTTCTTCTTCTTTTTTTTTTTTTATGCTAAAAAATACTCTCCTGGGAATGTCTGCAAGTTTGCCTTGGTTTATAATTGCAGAAGCACATTGTCAGATTAACTGTGCCAGGGAGATAAAATGAAAGCCATCAGTTCTGTCAAAATTAAGACTCTGCCAATATAATTTAGAAAGGATCAGATCCCTCTGCTTTCAATGATGTTGTTTCTTAGCTGTCTTTGAGGTTATTTTAATTCTCTAATTTACCTCTTGCAACATAAATTGCTGTTGGAAACCTAATTAAAAAGAAAAAAACAAAAAAACCCCCTCATTTTTGAAGCCTTTTTATAACTATGCTTTATCCAGACCTCAGTTTTCAACATTTAAGAGATCCCTGGACAGGAAAAGTATAAGAATATTAACTGAGAGTTAAGACTGAAGAAATAAGAGTCTTAAACTTTGACTCACAATAACAAGGTGGAGAAAATAACATCAGAAAATGCTGGAAGGTTGTTGCCAAATAAAACTCAATGATATGGTCTTGCAGATAGTCTGGATAGTAACTACAGAGACAGATGCTAAATATACAATTGTAAGAAAGTGTATAGCATTTTCTCAGGGGGTTAATTTTCCACAATAATACCAATAAAACAAACCAGAGCCCTTGGAGGGTGTGAGCTCCTGCCTAGACTCAGAACTAGGCAATGAATGATTATATATATTTTCCCAGCTCTGCCTTAACCCAATGCACAGAGAGGGAGAGGGCATGACCTGGGAAGATAGTGAGCAAGAAAAATGATTATTAGATTAAAATGACACAAACACATTCCATGAATGTTACTGCAGAGGGAAGATGAGGCACAAATATTATTTATTTTTACTACAGAGCACCTAACTTTTGGGAAATAAATAGTTTTGGTGGATAATGACTTTTGTTCCTCTATTTGAGTAAAAATGCTTTTTCCTCAGACATTATTTAGTCTTTATTGCAATGAGAAGACAATTATTAGGAGCTGAAGTGAATCTTTTAAAAAACAATTCAACTTTGGACAGGACATTGGTTTATAGAAAAGGCATTATTTGGTCCATGGTGTTCCCCTGCTTTGGGCAGGGAGGTTGACATTCTTTGGGAATGTGATCTTCACTCACAACTGTGCCTTTATCTTTCCTACTGAAATGCCTTACTGAATGAGGTCTGGCAAAACTGTTTTGTCAGTTTTAAGCTCTTTTGTATGGACCACCCCCTTCCTCCTCCTGCCCCCAACAGCAATGCTCTTCTTCCTTTAGAAAATGGATCCCTGAAAAGCCCAGACAGAATCTAATATGAAACTTTCTGAGAAAAAAGGAGAGTGGGAGAGGACAAAATCTAGACTGGACAGCTGGGGCAAAATGAAAAAATAGGGACAGATGTTCAAGATGGATGTAACTTACATCTCCAAGTGGAACAGTGAGTTGCTGACTTGGTAGGTCAGATAAGGTTTAAAGTAATCTGATCCTGAACTCTTCTCTTGGGCTGTTACTCATTTTTCACTGCAGTTGGTGAAGCAGCAGAGATAAGAGGTTAAACTTAAACCCAGATGCCAGATGTTTTTTGGAAGGAAAGGAGGGGAGAGAGATACTGAATGCAAATACTAAGAAAAGTAATTTATTTTGAGGCTGAGCACAAGTTTCTATGACTAATTCTTTTAGCTTAACTTCTGGCAAATGTTCAGCACCTTGCTGTTCAGAGGAATGTTTGTTCCTGATTCTGCTCCATGCCTTTCATTTTTCACTCTGCTTTCTTACATCCCAGTGTCAGTAGCATCATTCATGTCATCCAAGGAGAAAGACTGAATAAGTCCTGAGCTCCCTGCATGGAACAATGGTTTTTATCCCTTTACCATAAAACTGAGATGTAATCATCTCTGATTTTTCAACCTCTGTTCTGGTGGGTAAGTTGTGCTGCTGCAGAAGAGAAGGGAATGGAGATATTTTAAATCTATGGAAGAATATCTGAGCACAAAGCTGTATTTATGCATAACATTACAGGAATATTAGAAAATATATGGAGAGCCCTGAGGGTCACACATGCACTGGTGAAACAAAAACTTATGAATGGAAAGGCAAGAAGGAATTGACAGTAAAGAAAGGCAGAAAGTGTAATTTAATCGAAATACAATATAAAATCTTATTTGAGTTAAATATGACTTACAGCAGGCTTTATTAAAATGCTATTGATCACTCCATTAGGTGTTGGAATGAATAAAGATTATTGTACCCAGTAACCAAGAATGTGGTGCTGAGCTGCATTTTATCAGCAAACCCATATGTCACATTGAGAAGGGCTTTCAAATGAATCTGCTACCAATCCCTCAGGGAGATTAAATACTTTTTTCTAAGATACTGGAAACTCAGTGACCAGTCAGATCTTCCTGGTCATTAGCCAAACCTCTAAATCAAGAAACCTCTCTCCTGGTAGCCCTAGGAAGACTAATTGTAAAAGGTTTAGGTTTCACATCTTTCTTTTTTTTTAAAGATTAAATTGAAATGTTAGTAAAAACCTTTTCTGGGAAGTAGGTTTATTACTGCAAGACCTGAATCCTTTTCCTTCTCAATGCAGTCAAAATATGATTTTGACTTCAGGTTCAGCAGCAATGACAGAAGTGTGAAGAGTTTCACACAAATATAATACAGTGGCTTACCAGGATGACAGTGACAGTTTTAAACTAGAGAAGGGCAGGTTTAGATGAAATGTTGCAAAGAAGTTCTTCTCAATGAGGGTGGTGAAACACTGGAACACGTTGCTCTGAGTGATGCTAGAGGCTCCATCCCTGGAGACATTCAAGGCCTGGCAGATATCCCTGCACACTGCAGAGGGGTTGGACTACCTGACCTTTGAAGTTCCCTTCCAACTCAATGCATTCTATGATTTTAGAATTCTACACTAGGCATAGCCTCTAGTGATATATAACTAGGGATATATTAAGATAAAAGAGAAATACATTCGGTAGCAGCTTGGCAGAAGGCAGTCTGTTTATTGGTAAATGCCCATTAGATGTTTATAAAACTCCTTAAGATTTTTAAAAGAATATCATGTCTTAGATAATAAACCAATCAACAGGTCCACATTGGCATCCTCAGGGTGTATTTCTCTCAGAGAGAGCTACTGTTTGATTTAATAATTGAAGTTTGACTCCTCCTTAGATCTATCACAAGTTTCTCTTGCCTTTTTAATGCAAACGCCCAGGTTTGTCTTTTAGAGTTTCCTGCACTGAAGATATATAAAATTCTAACCTACTATATCTTTTTGATCAAAAGTCTCATGAAAACAACAGAATTGGCAATTCTAAAAATTCATGGCATTTTAAAAGAGAACAAGAACGAGAACAGTCTTTTAAATGCTGAAAGTGACAACTTTAATTCTAAAGTTATTTGTTTCTTCCTATTTAAGGTTTGTCTGAGTTTCGGGTGTTTTTTTTCTTTTTTCAGTTAAAAATGCAGTAGTTTTGCACCAGCAGTGTGTTAGTAGCTTTGGTAAAAACTAACAGCTTTAATATACAGCTTTAAAATACAATGTACAGTAAGCTTTGAATACTCTGTATTCTCTATTCTTGCAATAGCAATGCTGCAATTCAAATAGGCTTTAATACACTGTACCACAGCATTTCCATCATACTTACAGTGTGAAACAACAGAAAAACTGTGTGAAGGCAAGAGGCTGTGCTGAAAGGTCAACACTGATAAAGATTTCTACTTGAATTTGGTGAGTTTCTTTCTGATGTGGGTGGAAATGCAATATTTTTTTTTGAGGAAGGATAAATATAGTTGTTGAAAAAGTTGTCCCATTAACGTCAGAGTTATTTTATCCCAAACTCAAAGGAAACAGTAATGTAGAGTACACCAAGGGAGGTGATTTTGCCCATCTACTCCACTCTGGTGAGACCCCAGATGGAGGACTGTGTCCAGCTCTGGATCCCTCAACATAAAAGGACATTGAGCTGTTGGAGTGGGTCCAGAAGAGGTCCATGAAGATGATCAGAGGGGTGGAGCAACTCCCTAATGAGGACAGGCTGAAGGAGTTGAGGTTGTTTAGCCTGGAGAAAAGGAGGCTCAGGGGGGACCTCATAGTAGCTTATCAATACCTGAAGGGGACCAACAGAAAGTCTGGGGTAGGACTTTTTAATCCTAGTACAGGATGCCAGGACTAGGAGTAATGGATGCAAATTGGAAAATGGCAGATTTAGGCTGGAGATAAGACAGAAGATGTTTACTGTGAGGGTGGTGAGACACCGGAACAGGTTGCCCAGAGAAGTTATAGATGCTCCCTCCCTGGAAGTGTTTAAGGCAAGGGGAGATGAGACATTGAGCAACCTGATCTAATGGGAGGTGTCCCTGCCTGTGGCAGGGGGAGTTGGAACTAGATGATCTTTAAGGTCCCTTTCAACACAAACCATTTTATGATTTTATGACCCATTCTGAAATCAATGTAATCAGAAATACTATGTTTGACCCTTGTTAATTCCATATATTCTTCAAGAGTTCATAATTATGTTCCCTCTTCCACCCCCAGCAAATATAGATAATTTTGATGTACAGCTTTCCTGTATGACAGTGAAAATTGGACCAGTGGCTTCCTGTGCAAAGTGGGATTCAACAAGTTTTCATAGGTCATCAAGGCATCAAGACAAAACTGAGCTGCTTTAGGGTCATCATTCTTCTCTCTTTTAGTGAGCAGTGGAGTTTAAAGCAATAAATTTAAGTAACTAGATAGCTCACAATACTTTTTTCAGACTTTTTTTTTTCTGTGAAAAAGTTCTACATGTCATCACTCTATAAACCAGTCTTAGGTCAGGTTGGTCAGTTTTGATGAAATTTGACACAGAATTTTAAGTCCAAAATTAAAATCTTCATGAAAATTGGTTCGTGGGTTGCGGAGAGTATCTTCACTGATAGAAATAAATAAATAAATGCATAAAGAAATAGCCAGTCCTTTGGCACAGAGAAGGCAGTGGGGGTCCAGCTGGGAGCCTGAGGGACTCCAGAAAGGAATGATATTCAAAGCTGTGCAGATGTAGCTTCAAATAGCTGCAGGACAACAGGTCACAGCAGTGGAGGGACTATGGGTAAAAGAAGAGTCTTCTTTTTTGGATCTGTCTTCTCTTGCAGCTCATTTGAGGCCAGTGTTGATAATGAATACTGTAGTCAAAGAGCCTCCCAAACTTTGGTGCCAAGAAATGAGAACAAGTGATCAGCAAAAATGTCTTGAAAACACAGTTGTAGATGACTTTATATATACTTATGCACATATATAGATCAAAACAGAGGAAAAATCATACTGAGTTGAGCAGAGTTCATCAGTGTCATATCTGTTATCACATATTTCCCCTCCTCTATTTTCAGTAGTCCAGAGCTCCATCACAGCTGGGGATATGAGCAGGTGCAGAGAACAATTATCCTATTTCTGGAGCTAATTATGGGCTCCAATTAGGATGCCAACTTAGTGGGGTAAAGAAACTCATCACCATTGATTCTTAGGAGAGGAATAATGAGCAAACATGACTAAACTATTTATTTATTTATAATAAATCATTGATGGTTGGTGTAATTCTCTTACCTAGCACTATGCCAATGCTTTACAGAGGCCATACAGAGGGATACATCAATACAAGCCAGTGGGATGCACATAAGCAAGCTTCTCCATAGTAACAGTCTCATGATTGCCATTGTAATACATTTACCAGTATCTGAACCTTAATTGAATTTCTCTCCCAGCAAAAATTCAAAATCCTGCTGGCAGGTTCAAGAGAATTTTCCAATGATAAATAAATAAATACCCAGGCAAAAATATTCTACTTAAAAAAAAAAATCTAGCTGAGCTTCACTGCTTAAAAAGGCCTGTTCAAACCAAGATGCTTTACCTTTTAAGATCTATTTATTTATTCATGCATGCAGTGAACCTACCAACTAATTTGAATCATATTTGTAAGTCTACTATTATATCCTACACTGTAAATTCCAACAGTTTGCAGTTTTCAAGCTGCTCTGCAGAGCAAGTTAGAAATAAATCCTTCATTCTTACATTTTCCCAACAATTTTATTTCTTTGAACTGTCTTTGTTTCTCATATGTATAAAATTAAAAAAAAAATTATTTAAAATTCCAATCTAAATCCCAAGAAAACCAAAACAAACTCCCTTGTGCTAATAAAATTGCACATTTAAAGGGAATGTATAGTAATTTGGGCTTCAAAGCTATTCTTACTACAGCTACATCAGCTTTATCTAGTTTACTCTTTGTTCTGTGACCATTTGAAATTGTATTTCAGGTAGTTGTGTATCATATATCAGCATAGGATGCATGAATAATTCTATTAGGATACTTTCCACTGGCAACTGCTATTTTCACCAAATGTCAAAGCTTGATATTCACTGTCTTTATCTGGTTTTGGTAATCACTTAGACTGAGATTTTTTTTCTTCTTATCTGATATTGATTTCATCTTTGACCAGCTTCGCTGCTAATCAACAGGCAAGTATGTGCCATTTTAGTTCTTCACCAGAAGAGAAAAAGGAGCAACCCAGTGACAACAAAAGTAAAGAAATACTCTTGAATTAGGATGCTTGCCAACTTCCTCATATTATCCATCTCCTAGCACTTGTGTTGATGTAGCATTTCTGATTGATTCCCTCAAAGAAGTCTCCATGGAAATCCTTGCCTCTCAGATGAAATATTCCTTTTTGCTCTCATCCACTGCTTCCTGGAGAGCAGGGTCATTTTTCAAAGCGGCATCTGCACTTTCAGCAAACTCAGTTCCTTTTGCCTCATTGGTGTGGTAGGTGCCCTTATGTCTGTACATGTACCGGACCATCACCACCAGCAGGCAAATGAGGACAAATACCACTGCAGCAATCACACCTAGAAGAAAGAGACCTGTTAAATGTGTTGTTGGTAATAAAATGCAAGCACTATCTCACAGCCAGCCACCACAGTTTGATTTACTCGATAGGGAAAAGTCCATGAATTGTAAGATGCTCACATGTTGCCATGGCTGGAATCAGAGAAGAAACCGAGAATTCAGAAAAAGAAGAGGATTACAGATACTGCAGGAATATAGGTCAAAGCCTCACTAGCTTCCTTTCAAATCACTTGCTTGATTTGGTTGAACTCATTGGATTAAAAAGTTCACTAAGAAACAAAGAGAAATAAGGGTACATAAAGGAAAACCAATTGGTTTCTTTCATCCAGGGCAGTTTGGATGCAACCTGGCTCTGCCTCCATGACTGTACTCAATTTCTGGAGTTCAGGGAACTGTGTATTTCCTAGGAGATATTCAACAAATTGCAGGATTTGTTCAATTGCTCTGTATTCACAAGCTGCCATTTCATGCTATGTTCTAATTAAAAAGCCTGACTGCAATGAAGTAACACCTTGGAGGGGTAAGGGATTTTGGGTAGTTCTTTCCTGTTTTGTATTAAAGGGTAATTACTAGTATTTTTTTGACTGGTCAAAAATTAACACAAGTAACCCAGATGTGCACAGGACTAAATCATGAGTGGAAGGATTCCTAATGAAGGAAAGTAAATTCAAGTTTCAGGGTTGGATGTGCAGAGAATATTGTTTCCTTGCTTCCTTTTTTTTATTTACTACCTTGAAAGGTAGAATTACATAAAAGAAAGGAACACCTGAGAAGTCCCTTCTTAAAAAACTTCAGATGTAGTTCCCTCCAGATGTAGTTCACTTAAGAATCCTGAAAATTAATATTTTGTGGTTTATTCAACTTGTGTTATTTTTTTATAACACTTTTAAAAATACAACTAGGATGTGCTTATAGTTTCTTTAGCTGTAATTCTGTAAAAGCACATGGTACTGTTCTGGTTCTATATTCACCTGATTTCAGGAGTGTGGGGATACAGAGAGCAGAGTTTTTAAATTGCAGACAAGGATTGACCTTGGGAGAAAGATTTGATGTTACTTGTTGGAATGAAGCCGTGGGAGCAGTGAACAGCACTGGGAACAAGATCTAACAGAAACAAGAAGCACACCTGGTATTTGTGTAGATAGCTGATATGTTTAGTCATTAGGTTTTAGGTCAGGAAAGTAACTGATAAAATATAACTGCTTGGTTGGGAAATATGAATAGCTGATAAAATAAAACTGCTTGCTAAAAAAGCTGCTATGTAAACCACACAGCAGCTCAATAAAATGTCTTTGGTCACCACTCAGAGTCTTTGCCTTAATATCCCACAAAGGAGCATACGAAACATCCAACAAAAAGCAACAGAACAGGAAATTCCTAAGAAAATTCCATACATGGAGTGTGAAGCTGCCATGATGATCCACTAAGAGGAATTTATTTGATTGATATAGTTCAGGAGGCTCCATCTGTGTTTATCTCATTGGGCTTTGCCCAACATCAGACACTTGTAAGGTTCGACTGGACAAGATGCTTGGCCATATTTTTGTTAAGAAAGGTTGAGCCTGATGAGTTCCCTTCCAACTTGGTATTTGATGATTCTCTGACTCCTCTACTGTCAGATTCCTCTACTTCCACAACTGAATTCCTGTATTTGGCCAGATGAATCACCCCCTGGAAATGCCTACTACTCTGCAGAGACAGTGAGGGGTATTCAGTGTCTCTCTTCTGTCCCCTGTGTTCAAGATTGGTGGCAGGAGTGGCATCAGGAACATTAGCAGGGTAAATAAAAATCATAACTCTATCTTAAAAAAATATGCCTGCAGTGTTACCCCATAGATTTTATGGTGCCTGGTTCTGGAAAGTGAAATTACTGCTGGTAGAAATAAAATTGCTTATATAAAGAAGTGAGTTTACAATAATATCACAGTTGCAGTGGGGACTTCATCAATTTTTAGGATTTCAGTGGTATATCCCTTGACGCAGGAGGTTTTAATAGGTTTTGGATGTAGCACAATACTAATAAGCCTAAGGGAATAAGTACAAATCAATTTACCAGCTACTTGTTCATAGAAATCTGAAAATTAAAGTTACAGGAGATGGGACCTGGGGGAAATCTAGCAGAACCTCACCAATTTGCAATAATGATTGGTATTCCCCCTTGTGAATCACTGAAATTAGTGCGTTAGCATGGAAATGAACAAACACAATAAAAATTAAAAAGCAGGTTCTCTCAGTTAACATGGCTTTGCTCATTTATTCTGACAACTGTATTTAGTTTAAATGCATGAGATAGCTTTAATGGAACACCAGGAAAGACAACACAGTATGTTCTGCAAAAATAGAGGGTGAGCTGGTATGAGCTAGCATGGCTTTAATCAAAGGTGAAAAATTTTACTCTAAATGACAACTTTGGCCCAGTGAAAAAAAGAAGAATCAGAGGTCGACTTCGCTGCTGGACTTTTAGGTATTTAGTCTAAAAAAGAGGAAATGGATGAGGGTGGTATTGCTCACTGCATGGTTTATGCTCATTATCTCATCTTGTTATCTTGCCAATAGCCCTTCTGGGAGCAGAATTCCCACTGGCCTAATTAAGTATAATTGTGTCACTCCTGTTGTCTTGTCAGCAAAGTAGGGGCTTTGTGAAGCATAAGATTATCAATCGACCTGCTATTTTAATTCTAATGGTGCTGCTATTTACCTCCAATAACAGCCACATCTGCTCCAGCTGTGGGGCTCTCCATGTCTCCATCTAGAAATAGATTAAAACATACAGAAGTTAATTAAAGGAAAAGGAATTGGATTGCATGTAACAGCAGTGACTGGCGGTGCTGCATTACTTTAACCTCTGAAACACAGCACTTAAACAAGATCTCTCATTAGCAAAAAAGCATTTATGAAACATCTCATTAGAATTAGCCATACCATAGCTGTTTTCTAGCACACTGGAAAATAAATAGCTAGCACATTATGCAAACTATCATAGCCTTAAGTGAAACACCTACTGTTTACTATGAGTACCTGCATGATACATACCTGTAATATACAGTGAATTATTAGATTAAGAACTCTCAGGTACTGTGATTACTCTCACAAAGGCAGTTTAGGGGAAAATATGTTGTTGCCTATTTATTTCACATTTATGGCTCTTCAGAATATGGCCTGGATCTTGGTTTGATTCAAATTAATCTGGCTCTATTGATTCCAATTAGCATTTATTTATCTGTAATATCCTGTTTTTAATCTCAGCATTTGCTTTTTTTTAAAAAACCTCCATCTGCAATCAAGGCAAGCTTTTTATGTGTGTGGTACAAAAAGCACAGTTGTCACTTTAAGTTTGAATTAGGTGCTGATAAATCAAATTAAGTTCTTTACTGGGTTTTAATTTATTAAAAAAGCTAACTTTGTAATTTAAATGCAAAAGAAAAGTACCTGAGCGTGTCCTTTTAAGAATAAATTGTTCTGAATATTTGTAAGCTGTTGAAAGAGCAGCTGGAATTTGAATTACATTTTGATCTTAATTATAGCACTTACTAAAAATACCGAATTAATGAATGGCCAAAATGTTCTAAAGGAGAAAAGAAAAAAACTCCTATAAACTGGTAGAGATTTTTCTCTCATTATTTGATATAAGCCTTAGTAAAAATAAATTCATACAGACTAGCATTTCTTCACTAGCTTCTCTGAGCTGAGAAGGACACAAGTTTGGTCTTGTTTTCTGCTCCTTACTCCATGCCTGAATTATGTGGATGACTGAAAAGCTGTTGAACTCCTGAAGTTTTTCCAAGCTACATTGATGATTCCTTCACTTGTTTATTATTGTACTGTTCACATGATTCTAAATTAGATTGGTTTACAGATAAGCAAATAGATTTATGTGAAGCCTTTTTTATTTCCCTTTGTTAAATACAAAGGATAGAAAAGTTATTTGGAAAACATAAAAAAATCTTTTTATAGATTCAGCAGTGGCACTTTGGCTGATATGTGGCTCTCCTTCACTAAATCTCTGGTTGAGAATGCAACCCTATCAGCAGCTTCCTCCTCACTCATACCTGGTCTCTCATATCAAGCTGCAGTAAGCAGAAGAGATCTGAGGTTTCAAGGATCCTTCTCTTCCCAAACACAAGAGATGCTTTTTCTGAAAAAAATCCTTTCCTTTTGCCCAGAGATCCTTTCCAGTCTCTTCCAGCTACACACTGATGGAAAGATTGAGCACACTTTATGTGATTTTAAAACTCTAATTATGTCTATGTCCATTCAAAACCTATGTGCCTCAGAGAAGATGAATTGCTTCAAGGTCAAACTGTTCTGTATTTCTTTCTAGACCAAATATATGCTGCATGCCAAAAAAGCAGGCTCCTCTACAGCAAGGTCTGAATTCAAAAGTGCTCCCTTAGCCACACAGCTTGTTTCCAAGCATTAATTCCAGATCAAATCATTATCCCTTTAATTATAAAAAGTTATGTGAAGAAGCTCTGCTTCTTTCCTGTCATTCCCCAGGTGTCTTTCAGATCCAGATAACAAGCAGGTGCCTTATCTCTAGTACTTTCCACAGAAGTGCTCTCCGATAATGGATTGCAGTATCATCCATCACCCTGCAGAAAAGTTTTCATTTCTATACTGTACTTTTGAAGTTTTCAGAAGATTACTGGACCTGTCTTGAGTTACTGTGTGGTCAGCACTGACCTACTAAGCTGAAAATGCTGTGCCATTCAGCCACCCCCTACGATGTGGCTTCACACACCAGTTTCTACTTTACTGCAAAGCACTAGAGTCTGACTTCTCCTTTGTGTATTGATTTTTTAACACAGAAAGTGCTCCCTGTCCTTCCAGCTGGCCTTTTGTTGCATCTTCTAGAGTGCCAGGACACTATAACTCCCACCAATGACCAGAAGTTATCAGGGTCAAATCCCTAGATTTCTTTAAGAGCAGGGATTTTATAGGGGAAAGAGACACCCTCAGTGCCTCGAGTTTCACTTTGTCCAAAAATAGCAAAGAGATGGCAATATCAGAATATTGCTAGGCAGGGAAGGAGGTATCCATGTCATGATTCAAGCAGTATCACCCTTCATTAAACTTCACTGAGGAAAATGCAAGGCACGTGCTCATGAAGTAAGACATCTTCCCAGAGCAGACATGGGACAACAACCACATGGGTCAATAGCCAGTTAGGAATTTGTGCTTGGGCAGGAATTCAGCATTTTCCCTTTAACTTAATCTCAACCTATGTACACTGCAGTACTATAAATCACTTTTTTTTTTGAGGGAGAAAAAAAGTCCAGGAAACTAGAGGAATTTTCAGCTGTTGGTTCTGTTCTACTTGTGTCTTCTTTATTCTGCTCCTCTCATGCAGAGCACTCATAGGTCTGTGCTTCAATAACTGCTGATGCACCTTTTTTTGTTACATTCCCTTGTTCTGAGGACATTTTTGTGTTATCTGCTGATAAACTGTCCCTCCAAAACTTCCTCTTACTGTTATACTGGCCCTTGTCCAGAGATACAATTTGGTGTTTAGACAGTGTTGTTACTTAGTGCCATTGGTTACCATGACATGTGGAAATCAAAAGATTGTGGGAAAACTTGTCACAAAATCTGTGGCCATCAGAATGGGTTGGCTAAATCATAAATAAAACATACAAATCAAATTGCCTGTTGTTGGAAGTCTTTCTCCAAGACAGAATGAAGGAAAAGAAATGCCTTAATACCATAACCTCAAAGTCACTGAATTCCAGTTCTGCCCATAAACTTACAGATATGCAATTTTGCAATAGGACAAAAATTGCTACCTGTCTTATTCTCATCAATCAAATCACATTGAGAGGACAGCAGCCTCTGAAAGCCCTAGGAATATTCCTGATTTAAATACTGCAAGCAAATATCTGGTTTTGCAATTCAAAGGCAAAAAGCCAGTACAACTAGCTCTTATGTTAATGTAGCCAAGGGTGAGATTTCCTGCTAAATTTGTTGGAAAATTCATAGAGCCATCTCATTCAGGTGTGATTTTTTTCAGTGAAACTTGTCTTGTAAATTTTGATAGTTTTTATCCAAACTTAAACTGATGCCATTCCATTTTGGCTTAGGAGAATTTTTTTGAAGGAAGCAGGTCCAGTACTGACAATGTTTGTTTGAGGTGCACTTTCCTTGTTTTGCTGTGCACCTCTCCTGGCAGTTGTAATGGCTTTTGTTCTTTAAATTACAAACCTGAGCCAATGAAAATTATGACACTTTAAAACAATTTAAAGCTTCATCTGTTTGTCCTTTCTTTTATACCTGAGCATCATTCAAGTCTTACATTATAGTCCTTCGTTGCAACATCAGTCTAAATGTGCATTACAGATGAAAACTGAGGTTTTTGCATTATTTTGTGTTATCTGCTGCTAAATTGTCCCTGAAACAAGTCCCAGGAAACAAGTTTTTAGGGAGAATACAGTCTTCTGAGAATCCTGACAAAGATGCAAAACTTACCAGCAAGCTACTTAAGGCATCCAAACTGAGAAGCCATTCAACATACATGGAAATGAGAATGAGCATATTTGCTTCAAGATACTTTCTCACATTCAGCATGGAAAACACAGATTTTAGAACCTGCTGCTTGCAGAAAAGGATACCTTCATGTGCTTCTGAGGTTACTGTCAGTGACATATGGGATAAAACTGCAGAGAGGTTCCAGCTCTCTGATTTTCCAGACATAGATTCTTCCTGCCAAAGGAGCTTCTAGCAAAAGGTTTGGTACTTGCACCTCTAGTACTTTTACAGTCAACACTGTAGATAGTGACATAAGTACCTACATGTTTGTTTGGATATACATGAAAGGAAAATTGCACTTGCAAAGGGATTCCCCCTTGGCACATTTAATATGAATGCATGGGAACCATCTTACAGGACAGATTTAATCTACTGGTGCAACCATGCTGTATAAATCTCTCCTGTGTAATCCACAAGGGCAATATGTTGAGATAACATAGATCTCACCCCAAACTTCTCAGTGCATCTCTGAATTAAAAAATAAAGCTCAAAACTAAAGCTGGAGGAGAGCTTACTGCTAAGTAATGTTGAACATAGAAAGAAAACCCTGAGATTACAGCTCTCATTGTCATGATTTCCTTGCAGCTGTGAGTGCTCCTGCCTTTCAGGATTTTCCTATCCATGAACTTGTCTTTTCAACTCTTAGAAACATAAACCCACCCCTTATCATGATGCTCCAAAGCTGCCTGCTTATCGTCACCTTCTCAGATGCAGCCTTGACTTCTAAATTACACACAAGTAGGTGTCTCTTGATGCACCTGTTGATTTCGTAAGAAGTTCTTGAAATTCATTCAGTCCCTGTGAATGATGAGCTAAGATATCCTTAAGGCAGTCATTTCTCTCTCAGGGTTTCCTAGGTGTACAGACACTGTAAGATTTCATCTTTAATCAGCTCACTTTATGAGAAAACCTGCTGCAAGTGGGAATATTCCAAGTGAGGAAATAGAGGTTTATCAATGGATGTGCCTTGAAGTACCACACTAAATATTGACCAGGAAGTCGATGCTGTTGCAGGAAGTGGTGTGTGAGCAGTCTGTATGTTGAAATGTGTCTTTAGAATTTAACTATTACTCAATGGTTTTGTCTGAAGTATTACTGCTATATTTCCTCTGTATTGATTCTTCTTTCATATATTAGATATTTGAAAAAGAGCTTTAAGTATAACAGGAGACAGCTTACACAGTTTACTCAGTAATACCAAGTCTAGTAAATGATTGTCTATTGTTTTGTTGGTATCAATTGACCTGACACAAAATAGCATAGTGATTTTTCCTTATTAAAAAAAAAAAAAGTAATTTTAAAGATTTCCTTTTTATCAAAAGACTTTCAGTATAAAATACTTCATCACCAATTTAATTGCTTATGCTGAAGATGCTTGTAAGATATTTGATTTGGTTCAGTAAAACATTATAAATTTCTGAAAGTACTAAGAAATCCATGAAGTCCATCAGGAAGATTTTGCAATTGGTAGAATCCTTCGCCACAATTCCTTCATTTTTTAATCTTTTAGATATTACATATATAAAGTTTACTTATTGTAACAGTTCTACTTCCAAGAGCTTTTCTTGTTCTTTGCAAGCTCTTCTGCAGTCATGACTTCTCTTGCCCATAAAGGCAGGTCCCAATTGTCATCACTAATGCAAGACTTTCTTACCATACATTTTGTGTGCAAGAAATAATGAAGTCTTAACATCTCCATCATTTCTGCAACTGTGCTACATCCTCCTTGCCCTTTGGTTTATGTTTGTGCCTTGCCAACACGTTGCATCAAGGGAAAATCATTAATCTATTAACCTCAGCACACCAAATTAACTCACAAGCCACAGAAATGGTTCAGTGCAGATGCATGTATGAAAATGAGCTGAGCCAACTTCTGAAAACTTCTTGTTAAAAATATGTTAATTGCTCAAGCTGCTCTCTGGCCTGTGTTAAAATATCAGATGAATTGCACTGAGACCTTAAGCTGCTCTCTGGCCTGTGTTACAATATCAGATGAATCACACTGAGGCCCTTCTGGTTTAAAAAAAAAAAAATCATTACCTATTTTAATATGTGCAGTGTGCAGTGCCCTGCTAGAGCTGGCACCTCCTGCTCCAAAGGGTCATCAGTGTGAACCCATCATTTTGGCAGATTCTGCTGAAAAAGCCATCACCATCTCCCATTAGATAATAAAAGACATCAAGGCTGTTTTTTTCAAAATTATGGAACAGTTTCTCATCTGTCAATCTGGACAAGACACAGAATAATTTGGCTTCCATTTATATACTAAATTATGATAAGGACAATAATGGTTTCATACAACAACAACCACATCATCTCCTGGGCAAGTAAATGGACTGTGCTCCAAATGTAAGATAAATCATGTAAATGAAAAAGATCTACAAAATCAAAATGCAGCAAGCATAATTCTCTTGCTATTCTAGCTATCAAGTACTTTGTCATTAATTATGAGAGGACAAAATCCAATCTCATTCAATTTAAATAAAGGTCTGTTAAAGACTTCTCACAGTTTGTAATACAGTGAGGATAAAAGGGCATTATCAAATTAGTTCAATTAGATCAGGATTCTTACATAATTTTAGCTGTTCATATTTTATACTGATATACATTGTTAGAGAATATTTTTGTATCATTATATAATGTCATAAATAAGAGAAAATATGTTTTCCAGTGTTCAATGGACTAAGTTTCACATACAGAGATTCCCCTTTTGGGAAGATGAATTGCACTTGGGTCTTAGGGAAAATCAGAAATACTGACCAAAAGCCAGCTTGTCAACAAATAATATGTTATTTGTTAATGATAATCTATTTAATCAATCTATAAAATATAGTTTCCTGCATGTGTCCATCCTCCTCCCATATTCTCCCTCTTGACTGGGATAGTGAACTCATTTTGAGGGCTTTATAATTGGGAAGGCTTTGAAAGAAACACGAACCACCCAGCAAATCTGACAAATAATATGTGCCTGTCTTTCCTCCAAAGTCAACAATTTCATGCTCTGTTCATTTTTGCTGAACCAAAATGAGAACAAACCAGCCTTTTGCTCATTCACTGTGATCAAAGCTGAACAGAAGGGAGTCACTGGCTTAATGATTAATCATTGCAAATGGTGCAATGACCATAGGAGCTGACTATCAATACAGGGAAAATCCACCAGACAACCTCAAAGAGATACTTGCAATTCTTGAGGAACTGTGCATGGAAGAAGCATACCTTGTCAACCTAAACACTGCACATTCAAAAGTTAAGTATAAAAATATGAGCAAGTCAGAGGCCAAGAGGTCCTGGAAGACAAGAGTATTCCTTCCCAGTTCCTGGGAGAAATGGTTATATGATGTAGTTAGACTGTTTAACTGCAAATCTGCTTGTAATAATTTACCAAGACACACTTTTAATTTGTACCTAACAAGTCTACCAGCCTCAGTCATGATTCTCAGGAGTTTTGACTGTGTCATCTGAGGATAAGGGGATCTCTGTGTTTCTTAACATAGTGGTGCCTGATTTTATGACCTTAGTAACTTCACGTAGTAACTTCTTAGTTTACATTTGAAACATACTCTTTTAAATGGATATGGCTCTATTCAACAAAAACATCAGATAAAATTAGTCCCTCTGACTAAGACAGACTGAATAATTTGTAAGTATTTGAAATATTTCTACCAAGCACATTCGTGATTTTGAGCTGATGTTCTCTGTTTCAGTTGTGTGCCTGTCCCTGTAACCTTCACAAGTTTTGACTTCATTACTCAGCCTTAAAGGAAAAGTAAGGTAATCACTTTGCCTCAACTTCCATGAAAAATCTAGACTGGAGAGAAAAGAAACACAAAAGCAGTCCAGCAGTGAAGGAAAGCCAGTGAGGACTCTGCAATTTTAACTGCTATTCAGTGGCAGTCAGTCAGTTCTCCAGTCACCACATGCTTTCCAGGCATTCAGGTTCAGAGGAGATGCACCAAAGTGCTTCATCTCCCATGGATAGCTGTTCTGGTATGAAATTAGAGGGCAGAGCCATAAATCCAAAACCAGAGTGTTACACTGTTCTATTCTGCTGTTGGCAGTAAACTTGTGTTAACTAACAATGACAGGTAAGGAAGGAAACATGTCCATTATTCTCTTAAGGCTGATAAACACTTATTTCTTAGTTGGAGATGAAAAAGCTTGGCATTGTGCTTAAATTACAGGTAATACAATCAAATTACAGGTGATGTTGTCTAGAAATCATCCAGAAACTGGCAAAATCCTGCATTTATGCAAAAAAAATTTATTCCAACAATTCAAAGAATGTAGTGCCAAGCTTTTTGCCTTAGAAAAAGCATAATCTTTTTCACATCATTGAAAGGTATCTTTATTTTTCCTTCCTATTTTGTAGCAAAACAGTGTGACAGGTGAAAATTCTTGGAAACAGGAGCTCTTGGAGCTCCAGCCCCCAGCTTATTTGTTATTAATTGCATTCAGCTTCATCCAGCTCATCCACTGGTGCCTGCCTAAGGCACCATCTACTAACTGCTGCAAGTGGAAATGTCAGGATGTTTAGCATATGCTCTTTGGGGACACAGAGATCTTTCCTGGAGCACTGGTGAAGTTAATAATATTAATGAAGATGTCTGTAGTGGAAACTAGCTTCCAAATGCTTTAAATATTGAGCATATTAAACAAAGAATATAAAACATCTTGAAATACCTTAGGAACTTGCAAAGCAAACAGCCAGGCAACAGCATTTCTCATGTCCCAAGGATTCTAAAATGAATATGTAGATTTCTTTTGTATATCTAATCCATTTAAAAAGACAAAGACCATCTTATCATCTGAAAAGCTTTTACATCAGTACAAGCTGTCTGCATTGAGCTGGGCAATTTTAGCAAATCTTCTTTACCATCTATCATTCATCTGGCCAATTCTAGACAGACTGTGCAGTAATTGTTAAAAAGATGAAAAGAAAAAAAAGAAAAAACCTCTCATTTGTCTACTATTTTTGGATAGTTATCTGGCATTACTTGACAAATCACATACTGAATGCATTAACAGAGCTGAGAATGAAAAAATCTCCACTGAAGCCATATACTGAATGCTTTTCAGCATGGGAATTATATTGCTGGGAGATTCACTAACAAGTCATTATCATTTTTCCTTTCTCCTAATAAAATGTGAACAGTAAGTACCATGGAGGCAAGGAACTAATAACAGCCCTGATGATGACTGCTGGAATCTGTGTGACCTAAACTGTCCCTGCAGGTGCTGCAGAGGATGCTAGATGGCAGTTGGACTAGGTGATTGTTGTAGGTCCCTTTCAACTGGAACTATTACTCTGTCTTGTTCTGTTCTGTTTCACTCTGACAGACATTCTTGCAAGGAGATCCATTCAGCATGTCTGATGAATGGTTATGATGAAAGGTGTGATGACTCCTGGGCAAGAGGGTGAGTGTTTCTCTTCCCATCAATCAAGCTGCAAACCTAGAAGCCTAGCTAAGATTAGAAGCTTTCTGGAGTCTATAATTAGGAAAAAATAAATCCCAACCATTATTAGCATCGTTTAATGATCCTTTCTAAAGCCCACACTGAGGCTTAGCCTTTCTGTAAGGCAGTCAGAGGTTTCAGTATGTACTGGTCAGAGGATTAGATTTCTCCTCTGGCTGCTTAAATAGCATCTTACACTCTGCTTTTGCATGTTAGGTTGTAATCATGGTTATCCTAGCAATCTTACCATGCCAAAATTTAATGTTGTTACATTCCTAAATAGAACTCCCCTTAATTCAGTGTCTGAATAAGAAGTCCTTTTGGTGTTATTGCTCACTTGAAAGGCTCTCGGTAGACAAATGCTGACTTTCATACAACTTATAGAGCAGTAATATCTCCTGAGGCTTCTGCTTGTCTTTCAGATCTGGTTGAAACTGGCCAATGGATCCAAAAGTTCTTGATGGGAAGAGACAGATGGATAAACAGATGATTAAGTAGCCAGATGGAGAGCAGGAACACATAAGATTCATTTCATTAGTCAACCAGACTGAAAACAAAAGTAGAAGTGGGTACTTTGATACTGCTAATATTTTGGTCACCTACTTCAAAAATTCCATTTTCTTGCCATTTCAAAGCCATGTCCTTAGTGGTTTAAACAGCAAAGGGAATGCCAAAGGGACATTAATGAGATCTTTTCCAGCTCCTTTTTTTTTTGGTTGAAATGCTGCATTTTTATAGTTTGGACTATATTTTAAACCTTTAAAGCTGGATTCATCTTGAACAGCCCTGGCAGTTTCTATAGAGGATTAATGTGTGCCATTAAGCAAAGAAATATGGTCTAGAACTTTTCAATAGCAACAAATGCTTGCTATTGCACTTCTCTGATCAACATATTTTTGACTTACTGCAAGGCCTCTGGGTGGCTTCTTTCACAAATGTATGAAATATACACTCAGGAAAGCATGTGAATTGTGATTTGAGCTGGCTGCCACATTCCAGCTGAAAAGGGCATTCTTGTTCCTTTTAGTTTCAAGCAAATCCAGCAGAAAAGCAGCCCACAAAAAGGAAAGAGGTTGGGGTTATTTATTTATTGGCAAACCATGTGGTCCAGCTGTAGGTCAATCTGTTATTGGGGCAGGATTTGCTAGGTGAAGAGAAGGCAAAAAGCAGGAATGTTCCTTTGGATGGGCAAAAGATATCATAAATCTACACTCAGAAAAAACAGGTCAAGCAGAAGAGAAAAATAAAAATAACTGGATAAAGCCAGAGATCTCCTTCCTAGATTGGTCTGAATAAACCATGAAATTCTAGATTTTCACAATTTAATTATTTCTTTGACACAGAGTGGCTCTAGAAGACCATGTAAAAGGCTGGGCTTCATATTCCTTGGATAAAAATGCACTGGAATGCATTAAGAAATAAAGGCCCTCTCTCAGCAGTCAAAACAGGGACATTAAGGCAAAGCTGTTACTCTGGACCTCCCTCACTGCCTGGAGGGATGCTGCTTATCCACAGCTCAGTCAGGACCAACAGCAGTCACTGATGTCCCATTTATGCTTGTATTAGAGCAGAGTCCTGTTCCAACATATGAAGTTAAGTACGTATACAAGGTGGGATTTGCAAAAGCTGCTTCTACTCCTTTTGAAGCTGGGAGCAAATCTCAGTTCAGTTGGGCCAATGGTGAAAGCTTTTAAAAACTCTATTTTACAATATTAGAAATGCAAAAGAACCAAGGATTAATTGTCAAGATTATCCTATATAGTCTCTGTCCATTCTGTTTTCCAGCTTCCCAGTTTAATTCATAAGTTGGTACTGCCTAACAGGGTGTAAAAGTCTGCCTTCTCGAGCAGTCATGAGAGAGCCTGCAAATTTCTCAAAGCCCTTTCATAACATAACCAAAATATTTACCATTGCCTCCAGAGAAGTCTGCTTTGGAGCAGAATCATAAGGTCAAATTATCCCACTGAAACACCTATTAGTATAAATAGTGTGAGTGGAAACAAAAAACCATAAAAAACCCCAAACCAACATTAAGAAAAAACCAACCAAAAAAACAACAGAAAAATAAACAAACCAATAGCACTAGCACAGCCCTGGAAAATATGAAGTCATAAACAGTTCAGGCAGAGCAGACTCCCATTAAACTTTGTGTAAGAGCCAAGTTCCAGCCTGAGATATGTACAAGCTAGAGTTTATTTCAGAGGGAGCTGTGCTACAATACCTGCTGGTGTAAGGCTCAGACACCAGTGTGTTACAAGTCACAGAGGCATAACACATCTATTTTGCATTTTCCTGGTTCCATCTGCATTGATGCAAAATAAAACTGAAAGAGGATAAAACAGTCCACACTTTTACAGGGGCTTGGTGTCAGATTTAATTCTTTCTCCCACAAGATCTGAATGTATGTGCTTCTAAAGCCACAAAGCATCTTTCATTCAATGTGGTCTTGAATTGTCTTGTGTTCCTGACACCCTGACAGGAGTTAGACACAAAGGCAGAAGCTGTAAGCCTTGTCTTCCAAGCTCCTTTCTTCCCAGGAGCCCCTCTAAGAGAGAGTCAGCACCAACAGTTTCCTAGGATAATAATTTGTTTCATAAAAAAAGGGACAGATGCTGCAGTCTATCTTTATTTCCTTGAATCCTTCCACTGAATGTTTCTGTCTGACAAGGAGATGCTTCACTGAATGAGAAAGGGAGTGGTCTATTAGTATTCCAGACAGGGTCTAGGCATGACAGCACCTTTTGGTGTTACATAGATAGCTTCTGGCAACATCTTTCATGTTTCTGGTGCTGACTCCCACTGCACAGCTGGCTGTTAGAGGGGAAAAAAGGATCAAGTCATGGACACATGCATTTCTGTGGCTCCTGGAGGCACTCTGGTAACCTCAGGGAGCAAGACAGAGGAGTGCCTTGCTCCCTGATGTGAGCTGTACCTTCAGCAATGCTGTATTTCCGAGCTTGAATTCCTTCAACTGCAAGTTAAAAGAGCTCATTCAAGAAGAAGGAAAGAGGGGGAGGTAAAGCTCAGCTCTGCCAAGTGCCCAAACTGGATGTAAGCAGGAGGTTAAAGTATTTCATATGAGAAACTCTGGTAAATGCAAAAGCTTTTTTACCTCAGGGCAAGACTTCAAACACTTTAACACTGACTGGCTCAAGAATTTCCCATGCCTTTGATCCCTAGATGGTTGCCCTTTGCTTTAACTCTCCATTAGGCATCTGCTACTGGCTTTTATTGGGAAGATGCTCCATGCATTTTCATGGGCAGAGCTGAAAAGTCCTGGTTAGAGAGTCTTGGTTAGACAAGATCAAACCTACCCTTGGTAGTCACTTGCCATGGATGCTGTAGCTGGGAAGAGATGGCATTGTCCATGGAAAAGAAAACCTTTGTTTTCTTAATATTTATGTGACCTAACAGCCAGCTTGTGAGGGGCGAAGGAAGCACACAGGCATCTCTGGTAGTGCCATGGCTTCACTGTGCAATGGCAGTGAAACAAAGGATGGGAAAAATTGGTACCAAATCCCATCAGCTAAGATGATGGATTGGAAATAAACCAGAAAGGATGGGACTGGGAAAGACAGATATGTGTGCCCTGGGAGTCTGGAGAGATGATACGGCCCTCTGACACAGCTTTGCCTTTGCATCTGTCAAGGGACTGATGTGACATGTCTTGCTACATTGTCCCTCACCTAGGATTGTGTTCAGTGTGGGAGAGAAGGATAATCTCAGGGATATGAATGGATGCTCTTGTCCAGTGACAACAAGCTGTTACCTTAATGTGCCAAATAGCAGCAAACAAAATCAATTGCTAATTTGAGCACCCACATTTACCACTGCCTCCCTGGCAGACTTTCCTTGGCCACCCACATGTCCTAGATGTTGCTGCTGTGTGCTACTGGCAGGAGGCCATGACCGAGAAGGGTTAGACCCCTTTTTGTTTGAGAGCCTCTTTCCAGGTGCAAAGGAAATCACTTAAGTGGAAAAAAACATATGCTAGATGTTCCTCATTCAGTGAAGAAAATACATCCCTCTCTTCTGGAATGAATCACAGATACTCTTTAATTACAGGACATGCGGTCCCCCTTCTCTCTAATGACTGCTGTGATTTCTTATCCAACAAAAATAGACACTCAGACCTCCAAAGGGTCTGTTTTGTCCCCTCTGGACACCTCCAGCAGCTGCCAGACTCTGCAGGGTCCTGGGCTTTGCCAGATTTGTAAGGGAGAGAGATTAACCCAGTAATTTGGTGTACTGGTCACTTATAAACAGCACGGTGGAATTCACAATGTGGAAACTGTGTTCCCATCTGCTCTGTTACTGACCTCTGGAGAAAACAGGACACAGGATACACTTCCTGCCTGGGGAAGGATTGTAGCAGCCCAGGAGAGCAGATACGACCTTTTCCTTACAGGAAATACAATTTGTGAAGAGGAGCAGGGGCTGCATTTTAGCTTAAAAGCTGCCAAGCAGTCATTCCTCCTCTTGCTTTCTCCCCTGTATTTAAAGCTGATCCCTACTTATTTAGCAATGATGATTTTAAAGCAGTTTCATCTGTCTCTGTCACCCCACTGTTGATCCAGTCCATCATGAACCTTCTGATATGAGTCAGATGCTGCTGAAATGAGAAGTTTCATTCATCACAAGCAAAGGAAATCAGTGGAGGTGAGCCAGAGAAGGACTTAAGCTCTGTTACCACCTCCCAAATAGTGATGTACCCAGGATGCAGAGATAAAGTATCTCACACAGAATGTGGGAGGAGGAGGAAGAATTTTTGTTTGCCATTAACAGATTTTAATGGATTCCAGAAGGAGAAATCTTTTAGTAAGGAGAAGCAACAGCAAAGTTCAGAGAAATGCAAAAGCATTTATCTTCCCATTTTCATTCCTGCCTGCCAAAAGTGGGAGGGGTGATTTACTACTCCTTGGTACAAGGAGTCCCTTATGAATCATTAATCTACAGGCAGAATGTGCTCAGGGGCCACAGACAACTTTTCTTAACTTGAATCGGGAGGAAGTTTCTTTCTTTAGGAGCATACAGGATCAGTTTATCTTTATTTGATCCCCAGTACCCCCTGCCTTCACTGATCTTCCTGCTACAGTGTGAATTGCCACTGATGTATCACTTTATCTTCATCAAAATCTGTGGTGATAGTACATGAGGCTGCTGTGAGCTAAATCGAGGCATTTAAAGCACAGGAATACTGAAAAGGGAAAATTTAAAATGAGCAAATTCTGTTCCAAAGATTTCACTGGAGCAGTGAAATCAAAACAAGCAACCACACATGCCAGGAGACAAGTATCTCAACACCATCCAGTAACTTTCAGGGATTAAGGTATTTCCTGAGAAGTTCTGCAGAAATGTGAATGAGACAGAAATGGTTGACTTTTCTCTATGTACCAGAACTTCAGGTGACAAAACTGAGGTTCTCTAGCTGTAGGTAGAGATTATCAGAAAACATTTCTACCAAATGTAGGAAAGAAGGAAGATCTGAGAGACACCTCTCGATATGTTATGTCCTTATTTCTTTAGGGGTAATAAAATAGCTTAATTTTGTCTAGCTTAGATTCTTTGAAACCACCTAAAAATATGTCTACAATGCTTCAGTTACTATGTGAGGAACATTAAAGACTGGTTATCTCTATTTACAATATGCAGACATTTACAAAATGCCACTAGTCAATAATGGATGGCATTTTATATTCTTTACATTAGTGAAAAAAGTGCAGCAGAGAAAAACATTTCTGTATTCAGATCTCCCAAGAAACACTCACTTTATGCCCAGATTTGCCAGGTTTCACTTAAGTCTGGTAAATCCACATCCTTATTTCTGTAAGGACTTGTAGGATCTGAAATGTGGCTGAAAGGGAAAATCCAAAGCTGACTGGCATCCTTGAGATTTATGCTCTCTTGCATCTATGTGTGTGCAGGCAGCATCCCTTCTTTTCGCTCTTTGTCAAATGTGTCACAGAACTAGGCTTTGACAGATTTAAAAGGATGAAGATTAGAACAATCATGTTTACATGTTTTATCACCTGCTACTTCATTTCTTCCATGGTACTTAAATGCTCAGACATGCAGTTTTGAAACATGCTACCTTTAATGCACTTAAAAACTCTGCTGGATCTCCAGTTTGGAATCCACAGTGTAGAAACTATCTCAAAGTACACAAATAAATATACTTATAGGAAAATATTTTCAAGGAGAAAGTCCTCCAAACTTGATATGCTTTTCCAGTCATTGCCAAGATGGGGTTTTTTTTGCATTTTATTTTTAAGCTTCAGGAGGCCCAGATCTCTGTCCAGACTGAGCAGCTTGCTGAGGTAAGCTGGGAAGATAAATGTGGTCACTGTCCCTTATCATGAGCAATGAAGTGGCAAATAATTGGTGATTCTTGTTTAGAAAGGAGAGGGAATTCCTGAGGGAGTCCTCAGAAATTTATAGACTAAACAAAGTACAACAAAAAAGGATATGCATGCTATAAAAAAGTCAAGACTGTCTTTTGTTAAGAAAGAATGGGAAGGCTGTAAGAGGAAAGATGGTAAGAGCTTGCTTTTAACTGTAAGTAGGAAGAAGGCACTGACTGGAGAGCTGGAAACAGGGAAGACTTGGCTCTGAGCAAACCAGCTTCTTTCTTTGGCCTTGTGAGACACAGCATGCATAATAAAAATCCACAAAGCATCCTTCTCCTCCCTGACCTGGTGCTTTTTTTCTTGGCTATGCTGATGTTAGCAGAAGCCATTCACTTTTCTTCATCATCGGAGCAGGGATAAGAAAAGTAATAGGAAAAGCCACTGGATGTGCAGAGCACATTGAGAAGTTTTGAAAAAGACCCAGAAAACCATGACTTCCCCTTTTTCCAAAGCAAAGAGGAAGGTGGAAATGAAGCATGGTTCTCAATGGCAGGTTTGTATCCTGGTCTGCTCAGCTCAACATCTTATGCAGGGCTTTCTGTAGAGATGCAGCCTAAATTTGTATATATTCTCCTCCTCCCATCAAGGATTTAACTGCTGTCAATAAATGGGAGTACAGACATCTTTAAAATAAAATTTTAAAAAATCTCAATGGATTCCAATGGATTTGTATGCAACAGACTGTCCTGAAGATGCAACTACCAAAGATCTCAGAGATACTAGAGAAACACCTGACCACCTCTCCCATCTGCTTGAAGTTTTAAATTGTGCCATTCACTGCACCAAAAAGACCACAGACCTGGCCTTTCCCAGTCTGGATTCTCCACCTTTAAATAGTTCAATCCATATGGAATGTCTGTCTCCTTCCTGTTTCTGAAGTCATTATCATTGCTTTTCTCTGGATCTTAGATTATGCAGCTGTAATAATCTTCAAAATGGATTCAAGCACATACTGTGATGCCTAAATTTGAAATATGGATTCAGTGTCTGCATCATTGTGAGCTGCTGGGCTCGAAATGTATGCAAAACCAGTAGAGAGACCTGGCATTTGCAATGGACAGTATGCATAAGGCTACTTACTGGTGTCTTAAACAGAGGATAGAATCATAGAATAGTTTGGGTTGGAAGGGACCTTAAAGATCATCAAGTTCCAACCCCCCTGCCATAAGCAGGGACACCTCCCACTACATCAAGCTGCTCAATGCCTTGTCCAGCCTGGCCTTAAACACCTTCAGAGAGGGGGCATCCATAACCTCTCTGGGCAACCTCTTCCAGTGTTTCACTACCCTCATCACAAAGAATTTCTTTCTTATATCTAGCCTGAATCTACTCTCTTCCAATTTACATCACATATTATATTAAAAAGTCCTACCCCTGCCTTTCTGTAGGCCCCCTTCAGGTATTGAGAAGCTACTATGAGGTCCCATACTTTATAATATTTTCCAACTCTTTATACAGAGCCCAGATCTTCTCTTACTATATTTCTTCTCACTGAGTTTAGTCCTTTGTCCTTAAGCCTTCAAAAATCTAGTCATTTTTTCTGCTGCTTTTGAAGATATCTATCATATAAAGAGATAAACCTGAGCTTGTCAGTATTGGTCAGGGAAACTAAACTCTCCAGGTACAGAAATCAGACCCGTGAAAAGCCATAGTGGATGGTGTGTGTACAGATGTGTATATGTATGCATATTGATATATATTAAGAATTCAACATATAAAGAATTCAAGCTGTTTTTCTAGGTTTGATGTCTCTCCTAGGATAATCTCTGCAAACCTGAACACCTACACATATATGAAGACCCCAGGTCTGAGTCTGCACTGCTGTGAACTTGTCACACATTCTCTTTATAACCTGGACTGTCTCATAAAAGTAGATATTTGAAACACACAGTCCCCAGCAAAATAGGCATTTACCACTCACGATAACATAGAACTGTCTCAGGGTGTGTTCAAAAGCCCCCTGAAATTTACTGATAAAAAGCTTAACTGCATTTCAGGGCTTATCTGAAGAAAAAAGAAGTAGGACCTCATGAAATAACTGTTTCCTGTTTTTTCCTAAAATGAAAAAGAGATGGAGTGGGAAGGAGAAAAAGAATCACTTTAAAACTTCAATGCAGCAGAACGAGTTTAACCCCTTGAGATTTTAAGTGAAGTTTTCTACTTCATCAGGATGAACCCTGTGGTGAAACATATGTCAGAAGAGAAGAAGATATGAGGAACTGGCCTCCTTTGCAGATGAGAGGATTAATTAAGAGGAAAATCACTTAGCCAGATGTCTCATTTGTGAAAGTGCACATGTAAGATGCATCTGCAAAAAGGGAGCAGCATAGAACAGCAGTGCATTTGATTTCACAGCATCACAGAACGATAGGAGTTAGAAGGGACCTTTGGGACCTCATCTAATCCAACCCTCCTGCCAGGTTGCACAGGAACATATCCAGGCAGGTTTTGAAAGTTTCCAGAGACAAAGACTCCACCACCTCTCTGGGGAGCCTGTTCCCATGCTCTGTCACCCTCAAAGTAAGAAGTTCCTTCTCATGTTTAGATGAAGCTTCCTGTATTCAATAGACAGACCTTTAATTTGAATTAACTCATTCTAACTCTTGGAGAAAAGGAGGAGTTCAGATCTTGTTTCAGCTATAAATGATAAGCTGCATGCCTACTTTTATAACATTACACTTTTCTCCATGCTTATTCACATATTGGTGTCAAACCCAATCTGATTCCTTCCAAGTAGAATGCCTCTACCAGGTAGAATGCTTCGTATCTGGTGAATTTTTTATCAGCTCATGACTCAGGTAACACTGTCAAATTCATTTGATTTAGGAGTTTAAGTCTTTCAGAAGTAAGCAAAACACTGTCTGCTGTCCAGGTATTCACTTAGCTAAGGTGTTCATGTATTATGACTGCAGCATATGGGTATCTCCCAGTTTGTCATGCATTTCCTATCACATGTGATATGAATGTGAAGCAAAGAAAAAAAAAAGTGGATGCTATTAACAAACACAATGTTTAAAAGCTTTTTTTGGTCTTTCCTTACAACTAGGCCAGTTTCAACTGACACCTGAGCTATATTTTTCCTAAGCACATATTATAAAATTAGACAGTCAGAAGCCAAGAGCTGTTGCCCCAGTGGATCTACTGGAATCAATACTTTTTCCTACCTCCTGGTTGCTATAAATGCTTTCCCATAGCCAGAAGCTGCCTTTCCAGCAGTGCTCCAGGAAAGCAGTATTTTCTCTCCTACCTGTAATCTGTCCTCTCTCAGCCTTTTGAAGAAAGGGTGCCTGGACAGCACCTAGAACAATCAGATGCCCGCTTGAATTTCTCTGTGCTATAGGAATACTAATCCCTCCCCAACAATAGAGACAGTGCAGGCACACAAACAGACTTTCATTAGAGAATGCAGTCACAAAAGCCTGTTTTACAAAAGGCTTTGCTGATTGGACTCAGTCATTTGAACAGGGATGGAGACACTAGAGCCTGGAAAGAAAGGTGCAGCAGTATCAGCAATGCAACACAGACAATGCACAGTTCTGTAACACTAATAAGCTTAAGCAAATAAACAAATCCTAACCTGCATCTTTCATATCTAGTGTTCCTTTTTTGTTTTTCTTTTTTTAAATTTTTTTTGGTGAAAAAGCAGTTTCTAGAAATGCCAAGAACTGTGTATTTTAAATAAGCTGCTATTTGAACATCTATCCCCTCCATTTCCTCCAGTTTAGCAATTTGACAACATTTCTGCCCTTAATTATTGCATCCTGAGCAAGCCTTTCAATTTGCATCAACATCTCAGGCAGTGAGGGTGTTGGGGAGAGCCCTGAGATATAAAGCCAAATTTTGCAATTCACATGCACAGTGGTGGGAGGAAGACAAATGTAGAAGCAGAGGCATTCAAATTACATAAACAAGCGTGGGACATGTTTAGAGACTTCTGTGCTAAAAATGAGAGGTTGTTACAATCTGTAGGTTTCCTTGCTTATAAATACTCACAGGTTTGCCAGTGAAGACTAAAATTTTCATAATCAATAGCCTCCATTTTTGTTTGTTACTGTCACAGACAAGTGCTCCTGCTGATTAAGGGCAATGAAATCAAATCTATGGCCAAAGTGGTGAATAACATGATTAAAAGCCTATGGGGATCATTTGCAGCTTTTCAAATGGTAGTGGTATTGCTCTTAGAATTTCTAAAGGACTGGTTTGTAGCCCCAAATTAAATCTCATAATGAATTAAAGATAGGACAAGGTTGTTCCCAGAATCAGACTTGCCATTCACAGCCAAAGATCATGTTGTGCTTACTGGCTGCTGCCTTTGACAAGCACTCAGCCTCCCTGGAAGGGACAGTCCACACATACCTGAGCTGATGTGGAGATGCTGGGCATGATGGAGCTGAGAATTCCTGCTCCCTGGACAGAGGCAGTGTTTGGGACCTGCTCATGTGAGCAGAAGACTTGCTTCAGGGCTAGTGCTGAGCTACAGCTCCAATTCAGATAGAAACCATACCATGTCAGACACACGCTACTTCCTTCTTTGCCCAAGATGGAGGACCTTATCTGCTGGTATGTGATGAAGAAGAGCAGCCTCCACAAACTGCTCTCCTTAACCACTAGTTCCTCTGACAGAAGGCATTTCTACTGTAATAGACCCCAAGTAAAACAATCCCAGCATGCCCAGGTAATGCTTCTGTGAGGTGCAGAGCACCTTCTCTGAGGGAATGAACACATTTGACCCCCAAAGATGTTCTTGCATAGATCACTGCCCATGCAGATTGAACCTTTGACCAGTGACATTTACTTGCTTGAGTCCTTCACCTCATTTTAGCCTTGAAACTAGGTCACTGCAGTCTAAAAGGAAGAGGGCAAAAGCTGCAGTGAGAAAAGTGATTGCCAAACCTGTGGAATTCCTCAGCTTTTGTAGTAAATCAGCCAGCTACTGCCTAGACATCTGAGAAGAGGTGGGAGGAAGCATTAAAAGTGATGCATTTAAAAAAGGAAGTTTACATTCCTGCTGTCAGGCATGATCCCTTCCATATCAGAAGAAGGAGGAAAAAAAAAAGCAACTAGAATTATATTTGCAGCACAGTATTGTATTGAATCCCAGCCAATGAAACTGAAGCCTGACTCCATTTTTGGCTTTGGTAGCAGACTTGACTTGGGTATTCCATTTTATTCCATACAAATGTGGAAGAGGATGGGTGTCCCTGCCTATGGCAGGGGGGTTGGAACTAGATGATCTTTAAGGTCCCTTCCAATCCAAACTATTCTATGATTCTATGAATATGAGGTTCACTAGTGTAGGATCCCCACATAGAGGCATAATGCATATGCAGTGATCACAGAGTTGAGTATTTTAACTCTGAAACAGTATTCTGCTCCCATCTGAATTGCCAGGATCATGCTGTATTTATCAAATGAATAGAAATTCTTTATCAGCTCCAAGTGGATACAAGGAGATAAGCAAAGAACCCGAGCAATTAGATAACACAGTTCAGTTTACATCAGTAGGCAGCTGCTCTGTGGTCTCACCTGCAAGTACTCAGTAAAGAATGAGTATGTTCAGCATGGTCAAAGGTCTGATGATTTTATATACATTTTCATACATTATTTCAAGATTTTTCACTATGGTTATGAACAAATTTGTCTTCCCAATTGTTTCCTCTCTAGCAAATATCTGCTGTCAATTCACTGATCTTCCAATATCTTGCTTCTTGCCAAAATTGCTGGAATTTTACTAAAAAACATGGCCTTTTCCCTCAAGATGTATCCCCAAAACCTCAACCATTATAAAAACAATGCTCCAAACTTGCATTATACAGTAATATCAGATTTCTCTCTAATTTAATTTTGCTGTTAATCTGTAATTTTATCCATGTAACTTTTAAATAACCATACAGCAAAGGGAGAAGATTGAAACAAAATGCAGGAACATCCCGTCTGTAGCAGTAAGAGAAATTATGAGGGCAAATAAAGAACAGGTAGTCACTGTTTTTCAGTCAGAATTCTTCCAGCTAGACAGGAGGGTTGGAACTCGATGATCTTTATGATCCCTTCCAGCCCAAACTATTCTATGATTCACTAGCAATCATATGATTTTAAATGATTCAAGATGAGAATTCCTGCCTACTTTTTGGAAAAAACAAGAGAACCTGATGCATCAGCCTGTTTTCATTAAGAACAACAAAAGGTCCAGTGTGATACTGATTCCTCATCCACATCCACCCTTGGGCTTTCTGTGGGGTCCTCTGGGTCTGTCAGAGAAGTGATTTGTGATGTGTTCAGAGCTATGGAGCTGGTCTGGGACATGCAACCTGGCCAAGTTGGTCACTAAAGATGCAAAACTGTGTCTGGACCCTTGCTGATACTACACAATGACAAAAAGGCACATCAGTGAGTCACTACCACCTTCCTATACACATGTGGAGTGCACCAATGTTTGTAATTTACCCAAGTTTTCCCAAAATCATACGCTCAGATTTTTGAATTAGTCTGCAAGTTTCTTGCCTGTCAACACTAGAAAACAAGTTGTAATAGAAACAACAGAAAACAAACCATAATATTCTGAAGTGATGAATTAGAGTAAGATATAATGTAAAGCCAGCCTCTAATCTTTCTGACTGATGAAAACTTCCAGAAAGAATTAACTGGGAAACAGAAATTGCGGGTGGGGATTCCAGAGCTGTTGCTCACTGTGCCTTTTCTGCTGGATCAGCCTGCCTCATTCAGGGCTTGGGAAACAACATCAGTGTCCACATCCCTACAGATAAAATATTCTAACAGCAATTTCTGGATCAGACCCTGAATCACAGGCCACTCTCAGTAATGCTGCCTGTACTTTCTGCCTTTATTACTGACACCACACTATGATAAACAATTCTGATGTCAGCAATTTGTTTATTAAAAGCCACTGGCTTGAATTAAAGCAGTAAAGATTATACTAAAGCTATAGAGGCGCTATGAAGCTGCTGGTAAAAAACTTCAGAGTTTTCCCAGTGATTTTGCTCAGCTTATTAAACCAGAAATCACCCCCTTCCTCACTGCTTTTTTAGGCAATAAGCTCATAAAATGCACACCACCATGCTGCAGCTAAGCCTCCGTGCTGTTCAGGCCAAATTCTCTCTTTCAAAATTTACTAAAATACACAGTTGAGGCCTTAACACTCCTATCCTCCCCTCTTTTGCTGTGAAACTCATTTGCTTGTCCTTAAGCCTACGATTCCAAATTTCCAGGAGCAGAAATGCATTGTGGCTTTAAATATAGACTGTCAGTTTGTGGCTTGCATCTCGTATTACACACCCACAGCTTGAGACTCTAAAAGAAGTTGGGCAGCGCCATTAATATATTAGAAAAGCATTAGCCTGCCTTGGAAATGCTCTATATTTTCATTCCTTAAGGTGGGGGGGGGAGGGAAAAACATTCCAATGAAACTTTTTTTGAAAGCCAGGCTTAGATGGAAACGTTACAAACTTTGCTCAGGAGCTGGGAGTTCGCAGAACCCTTTTCGGTTCTTCACACACGCACTCGCACGCAAGTACAAAGAATTAAAAAAGGAAAAACAGTTTCATCAAAACTTTTTTTTTCTTCAGAATTAGTCTCAGGCAGTCTTCTTTTTTCCCCCCCTGCATCTGAATGCATTTTTCTCAAGAGGCAGACTGGTAAATTCACTCTTATTGCAAAGAGGGGAGGGAGAAGGGGGGGAATAAGGGTACTCACGTGGTTGAGATGTCGCATTGTTTGGGTAACTCATAATTTACACCTTTGAAAAATGCCTTGTTTGTGTTGACAGTCTCTCTTCCCTGCTCAGAACCGACGGCAGGATTGAACAGAACAGCTGGAAGAGACCAGGAAAAATGCTCCTCTTGTTCGGGCTCTCCTTGCCTGGCTCCTGACCCCTTTACAACTGGAAAAGGAAACAGCACATGTGTCATTCTCTTTTGCCTGTGTAGCCCACATGAGCGGGGAGGGGCACCCATTTGCAGATAGCAGTAACTGTATGCAAGTTTTGCAAGTTGGACATATTCCATCCCTTTGGTTTTACTAGCCAGCAGCCCGTGGAAAGAAAATGCTCTTTTCACTCTTTGCCAAATCTAGATGCACCTATTACATTCAGTTTGCAAACCCTGCCCACCCCTGTCCGTATTATTTCTTTAAAGCGCAAAACTTTCTGCTGACTCCCTTCTCGAAATGCCTGTCATTGCTGAGCCAGATAGAAAGTGGGGCTTGCAGTTTTCATTGACCAGCAGCATCTTTAACACTCACTCTGTGGTTTTTAATGGGTGAAAACTGAGGATGGCATTTACTGTATCAGAGCAGTTAGGTCAGTGTATAGCATAAATCTACAGGCTGAGACACAGATAACTCCAGACTTGGCTCTGACACAGTTTTATGGCACCTTGGGCAAAGTCTTTAATCTCTGCCTAAATCTGTAACCTGTAGAATAAAGATGCTACTACTGATGTTCTCCTATTCTTGGTATTTTTATTTTAATCTGCAGGCAGGCACTGTTTTAAGTAGGAAATACTTGTCTTCATGGGTCACAGATACTTTGCAGCAAGTTCTTCAGCCTGCTGCTCCCTTATTTATATTGCTGCCATTTAAAGCTATCTATTTGGCTTTCAGCATGCTACATTGCAGTAGAGGGTACACACTGAGTATGTACACACAGTCAGCAGTTGACATGGGCAAGGACTTCTAGGTCATACCAAAATACAAGCAATTTCTGACACGATCATGGTCATGTTCAGCCTGGAGAAGAGAAGGCTCAGGGGGAACCTCATAGTAACTTATCAATACCTGAAGGGGTCCTAATGAAAGGCAGGGTAGGACTTTTTAATAAGATATGTGATGGGAGAACTAGAAATAATGGATGTAAATTGAAAGGGGGTAGATTCAGACTTGATAAAAGAAAGAAATCCTTTACAGTGAGGGTGGTGAAACACTGGA
>VZTY01032206.1:44989-60320 GCA_013400935.1 Turnix velox
CCAAAATTTTAAATTTCCTCATCTCTGTGAGTCAGGAGGAATTAGCTGCCTGTCTGTGACAACAAAAACACACAACAAGAGATCAATGCTGTGAACCTGGTTCACAAGTATTTATTTAACAGTTACATTTTGAAAAGAACACTGACTTATTTACATACCAACAACAAATAGCAGCTTGTTTTTTAGCATTGATACAGTAAACTGCTTTGGTCAGCGTTTTCTACTCTCTGGTCTGATGGCAGAGAGCTCTGGAATATTTAGTGACAGAGCAAAGCAAGGCCTAAAACAAAGAGGGAAATGCAGCAAAAACTCCTGACATTGCTCCTCTGGCTTCAGTTGTTTAGCCTAGCATAGTTTCACATCAGAAAGCTGCTTTATAGAAATACTGATGGTCGTGTTATCTGTTACTATTCAAAGTAATATTTGAAGGTATTTGAAGTGCAAAATGCACAGGTAAACTTCCATAACTGCTGATTTCTCAGTTACTGCTGCTGAATTGAAGGGTGGAAGATATAGATGCTCTCATCTATGTTAGTGCCAGTGGTCTAGACCCTTCCCAGGAAGGGTGAGACTACTCACAACCCTGAGTGGGCTGCTCTAACTGAGCCCACTTAGCTCCACCACTTAGCTCCACCACTTAGCTCTGCGATGCTTATTGCATCTGTCTTTTTTTTCTCTCATTAAGGCTCCTCTCCCACCATCAAAATAATTTTGAGAGTTCTTCCCAAGCTGACACAAGAGGATTCCAAGCACACATGAGAAAATCCTCTTTAACACCTCCTTATCTCCACTCTTCATAGGACATCTTTTTTTTGTTTACTGAATAGTCTGAAATTCCCAGGAAATCAGAGTGCCATTTCCCAAGGCTGTTGCTTGCCCTCAAGCAGGCTGTTAAAGAGACCATCCCTGACCTTTCCCACTCACCATTAATGGGAAACATGTGAGGTTGAAAAGGGAAACAAGCATAACAGATCTCTTCCTCTTCCAGAGAAGCCTGAGATTGGGTGGTAGAACAAAAAGCAGCCCAGTGGCCTCTCCTTGCCCCAACCCTCAGCCAACTGCCCCTGGGGGACTGAAGGCACCAAAGGAACTTAGTGCCTCAAAATCAAAAGATGGGAGTAGAGTGGTGGAGAGGAAAAACAGTGAGTAATTGTTATTTTCCAGCTTATCTAAATGCTCTCCAAAACTTTAAAAGCAGTGGCTGCTTCTGTCAAAAAACCCGAAAGGGGATGAAGATCACAGAAGGGCATCTGAAAGCATTTTTTAGCTACAGGCTGTGACATTCATACAGGATCCACTGGATCTGTGGGATAACAGAGGTATGCTGGGAAGCCTGTGTGTCACTTGTGTGCCTTTCATCAGCCAATTAATTTGATCTCCTGGGGCCACCATATTCCCAATAACCTACAGAAGAAGCATCAGTTTCCTGCCCGGGTGAATACTTTTGTATCTCTGTAATTTGAAAGCTCAGAGTGTTTTTCTGAGCAAAGAAAATCAAAATTTCCTTTTTGTCTCAGTAGTGCTTTGAGATATGACAGTCTCTTCAGGTCCAAGAGTTAGCTCAGAATTGGGACCTCTTTTGCCTCTCATACTGCAACTTATCTTTCTCCTCTTAAGCACAGCTATCAAATGAATTCATAGACAGGCCCATGTGGCTGCTCTCTTTGATATTGTCTTTCTCCAAGATCAACAGTATTTTACAGTCCCCCAGGCATGGCAAGTTGATGCCACATACTGCAGCTGTTGCTCCCAACAGGAAGGGAGGGTTTAGGCTGCACTCAGAGGAAAATAAATAAATAAGCCAAAGCAAAAAGTCTCTCTTCAGGAAGTTATTCCTGTTTGTAAAGTATCTGTGTCATCAGGGGAACCTGTAGTGTCACAACTACGCAAATACTTCCTAAAATATGTGAAATGGAAATATAGGAAGACTTTACACCTTCTCTACAGCTTGGATTTCCATTAGTTATATCTCATTTAACAGCAACATGGAGGGAAAAAGAGTAAGGTCAAGAATTCCATGGACAAAGGGTTGCAGATTCTGTCACTACCTGTAATGTTCATGTCCCAAGGTCAGACAAGATGCCTTGGAGCCACTGATTCCTGCCTTCTCTCCAATCTAATACTCTAAACAAGTCAACAGGATGTTGACATGCTTTGGGACAGTGATGACATAAGCTGGGTAGACATGGAGGGGGTGAATCATATCTGCTCTTTCTGAGTTCAAGAAATCTGAGAGCAGGCTTTGGTACATAGATTTCTCATAACAAAAGAAAGAAAAGATAAATAAAAACAGTTAATCATGGTGAACTTCAAAACAAAAGGGAAAAATTGCTCATAGAAAGCAGAATTAAACAGTGGAAGTTGTAGTTAGAGCTTCAATTTGAAAGCAAGAATTTTATTTTCATTGTTGGAACTGTATTACCTATAGCATAGGTTCAATTGGTTGTTTTTTTTCCTGCATCACAGCATTACTCCAAAATCATGGCAAAACTGTCAGTCAAGAGGGCACATCCTGTGGAGTCTTTTGTTACCCAAGCATTCAATTATGGTTTCACTGCTAGTTAAGTGCAAGGCAAAATCCTCTCAAAGGTTGCTTGTGTGTCACCTTCAGCCTGCTTCCCATGTCACACCAGCACAGAGAGAGAAACAGACACAGATTGACAGATGATATTTCCTGAAATATAATAGCACTGAGGTATTTGTTCTCATTTTTTTGCTTGCACATACTGTTTTCTCTGGAGAAAATTAGGAGTAATTTCTTCTGTAAATGGAACATCAAAAGTCTCCTCTTTCTTGGCTAAATTTACTCAAAGGTACTTATCAATCAAATTCACGCTGTCCTGCTAGTTTTTACAAGCACACTTTATAATAACTGTGCTAGATACACTTCCTCATAATTTTGATGTTGTCAATCTTCACTTAGCTTATGAGATGCTTTCTATAGCCTTGGATCAATTATGAAATCAGAGATATTTTAGTGTGGCTTAGTATTTCAAACTATAGTGAGCACAAAGCTGGTGTGTGATAAAGGCACAGTTACATAGAATGAAACTAAGGCACCATGAGGTGACTGTGAGAACTTAGCACTGCTCCTATCACTGCTTTAAAAATAACTCCACAAAATTCCTAGCCCAAGGGAGGCTTGAACTCCATTTTTTTGCATGAGCTGTGTGATTTTAGTGATTTTTATCATAAAACAACCTTAAACTTGCATAGTTTTTTCTTTCATTCTGTAAGTTGTCTGAGAAGTCATGAAGATATTTGTGCTAACTAACTCAGTCAAGTTGCTTCCTTTGTAAAGTGATTAATTAAATAACTGGAAGATGTGGTCAGGAATACTAATGATAGAACCACACCAGTAACTTGGCACTGCTGTGGGAAGAAAGGACTTACAAGTAGTAAAACCTATTGTTATGTCTTGTTTGTTGTTTTTTGGTTTTGTTTTAAATGTTGGTTGGTGGTTTGGTTTTGTTTGTTTGTTTTGCTTTGTTTCAAACCTTATTCTAAATAATCCCTAAATCAATAGGCCTGGGATTCATGCCTTGTTTGAAATCCTGGTGTGAACTTATATCTAAATTGAAATAATTTTTCTGTTATCTGCTCACTGGTGGTGTACTTTAAGGACCTTATGGTCCCTACCAGAGGAACCTGTGTATTTTCTATGTAGTCATGTGACTGGATTTACTGACATCCTGCAGACAGCTCCTCCCATCACTTTCCAAAGACCATCCAAAGAAATTAAGCACTTGAGAAAGTGAGCTACAGCAGGACTCTCAAAGCCAAAACCAAGCATTAGATATATTATTCCCAACTGTCTTTTAGTGAGCCAAAATGCCTTGTTTTTCCTTTTAATTTTAAAGGAAATTCACCCAGTCCTGCTTAATGGGTTGTTTGTAGTTCTCTCAAATAGTAAAATACTTGTTTTGCTGATGTGAGGCTCCTAAGCCACTGGTAATAAATTAGTTTTACAAGCTTAGCATAAGAAGGGGGGCAAAAAGTGTTCCCCAAGTGCAACTAAATTCACTGGGTGTGAAGTCCAGTTAAAACCAGATATAATCTTAAACCCAGCTAACCTACTGTTCCTTGCATTTGTGCCAAGTAATGTTGTATACAAAAATGGCTGGGAGTGTGAAGGGAGTAAAAGTTTTAAATAATAAATGGCATGCTGATAATTCTTTTTTAATGCAGCAAAGGCAATTCAGCTGTATCTGATTGGCATTAACTGCAAGATTTTTGTCATTGAGCAGGAGAAGAATACACAGCTGCAAAAACCAAAACAAAGCATAAAACTCTCAACCTGCACATCCTGGAATCACAGCTAGCCCAGATGCAGCAGTTCAGCAGACCTTCTCACAACTAATCAGGCACTGAGACACTCAATGAAGGGTTTTTCTGGCTGAGTTTTGTGGTTTTTTATGTAGAATCCAAATGTTTCACACTGGATGCAATGTCACAGATTTCCCTGAAACCTATTTTGAAACAGGGAATTGAAACAGCTAGACCCTGAAGGGGGTAAAACAATTGAAAAGTTAGTCAGTGAATGTGAAAATATTCTTAGAGTTAGTTAAGTAGTGCAATTGCTATGTAAACACTGCTTAGCTCAGTCCTTGAGTCTTATTTTTGAGGAACGAGGAGATAGTAAGTCTAGTCAGCCAGTAGATAAAGGCAGACCTTGGAGGCAGCTTGCACCAGGCTGTGACTATTTTCTCTTCCAGAGGAGGAGACCTGAGAGATTTGATTTCTTAGAGAATAATAATAAATATGTGTGTTAGAAGGGTAGAAGTTTGGGACAATTCCTTTTCTTGGCATGTGCACAAGGATGGAGTAACCTCTGCACATCCAGCACTGCAATAAAGAATCAATTTAAATGACATGCATGAATGAGGGTAAAAATTTCAGTTGTTGAGCATAACACTCACAGATTTACTTTTTATTGTCCCTTTGTTCCTGTTGGATGTGGTTAAACTGCAAAGGAAAGGGAAGATTCTGAAAGAGCCCATGTAGAGATTACTCTTGGAGTGACTTCCAAGCAAAGCCTGCTGATACATATATACCTCACTGTGAGATCTGCAATGCTTTATTTAGATAAACTTTTCCTCCTTATGAAGGAAGTTATAACTCAGGAAAATAAACATAACTAAAGGAAAAGTATCTGAATAATCTAAATATGTCTTTTCTCTGCCAAGTATATTAATGTGAATTTTTGCCTTGTGAAGTAAAAAATGAAAGGAGATCTAGATTTTACAGGGAGATTTCAGGAACAGAATTGATTTAGTTTAGGAAGTTTTAGGAAAGATCTAAGCTCAGAAATCTCTTTGATCACTGGCTATTGTCAATTTTTTTCAAAAATTGGAATAGATAAATTCTGGGTAGTACTAGTGCTACACTACTGGTTTGTCTCTGGGAGCAAAAATTTGTATTGGCAGAGCTCTGAAGAGTGTCCTTGTGGCTACCTTGATTTAAGAAAGCACAAAGCATACTCTTAAGTACATGCTTCAGTCTCTTTCCAAGTTTAAAGCATGCTTAAAGGTTTTTCTGATTACTGAAGGCTTCCTATAAATATTCATATCTGGACACTTCCTCTACCACATCACCCAAATTAAATTTCCTAATTATTCTCACAATCAATGATGAGGCAGCCTGACTATACAATATTGTAGAGAATGGAATATGGAGAATTTTCTCCATATAGGAGAAAATGGAATGGAATGGAACAGAAAAGATTATTTCAGTTGGATGGGACCTACAATTATCATCTAATCCAACTGCCTGACCAGTTCAGGGCAGTGCATAAGTTAAAGCACACTGTTGAAGGCATTGTATAAAACCACTGTAGTTTACAGCAGTTATTGAGGATGATGTTTTGTCCTCCTCAGCTTTTCAGAATGAGCAATTCACCTGAAAAAAAGTCACAAACCCCTCCAACAAATAACATTGTAGTTTTTCCTTTATGCTACCTTACATTTCTTTTGCAGCTACCCCTGACACATTAATCTTCCCATCTAACTTACCCTAATGACTGTTTATTCAGCAGAACTATCCTGTTGTTATTTCAGCCCAGACATTTAACTGTACCTCACAAATTAGATATGCAGGGATATGAGCAATCTGTGTTGTCATATCAGTTAGTATTTTTATTTTGCCCATTAAATTTGGCCTTGGCTTCCTAGTGAATTCAATGTTAAAAAAAAAAATCATGGGCAGTATCTAGATATTAATTCCACATGTGCCAAAAACCCCTCAATATTCCTGTTTATAGCCAGCTTTTTAACAGTGTAAGGTCAATGTCTTTCATTTTTGGAAGGTATGTGGCGAGATCCAGTAATTCTATTCATGAATTTACCCTAATATCAGAAGGCAGACAGAATGTTTCAAGCAATTCTCTATGCTCTTCTAGCGAGGTGGTGTAATAAAACTGCAGTTTTCTGGCTGAGAGCTAGAAATTGTTTTTATTCCTTAGAGGAACAGAAGATCACCTACAAAGTATTTACAGAAAAATCTAGAAGTTTTGAGGCTTTTTGATCACTGAGAAAAAAAAAAGATTTAAAGCATCTTGCATTGCAAATATCTAGAAACAGAAAAGGACTGTAATAGTGAGATATAAAAAGTTTTTCTCCATTTAGGAGAGACATTAGTTGAACCCAAACCAGGTAAAAATCTTATGTAATTTACATTGACATAAGATGTCAAGGAAGAATGTGGATAAATCTATAAAACATAATGTTTACTTGTAAATGTACAAAAGCACAATAAGAAGTCATTGGATGTCAACAGATATACAGAACTTATTTGCATTCACATTTTTAATTCCCTGCTGCCCCACCATTTCTTTGAAATAAGGTCCATGTAGAACTCATTCACTATGAGAGGTGAAGCAGAGGGGATCTCTTAGACATATGTAATTTTTAATTCTCCTCCATTGCCTTTTGTCCCATTGCACAGACTTCCTGAATTCCCTGGTAAAGCCATTTGACAGCTTGAAGCTAAATACATGATTCTAATTCTAAAAAAAACCCATCTTGGTAAAAAGTCAGAGATGATAAACCAATGTCACCTTCTCTGGGAATTGTGGTGGCTTCAACTAATTTCTGTGGACTTGTCAACACTTCTGGAAAACAAAAAGAAGCATCACTGAGAAGCTGCTTCTTTTACATTTTGAAAGCATGAAAAGATAAATATCTTTAAGTACAAGTGGTTTATCATTCATACAAAGGTAAGGCCTTATTGCAGAATACATCTGTTTAGCTTATCAGAACAAGGATCAGGAGGTAATATAACTCACAAATATCTTCAGGGGAAGGAAAAATAAGGCTTTTGAATCTAGTGGAGTAATGTTTAATGAGAGTTACTCACTGCATTTACTCTATAACAATGGAAGTGGGGAAAAAAAAAAGAAGAGACCATTTTTTAACAGTCAAGATATAGAAAAAAGCACTGAGAAAAAGGGAGGATTTTTCTATTTCTTGAAATACCTTGCCCAAAGATATATGAGTCAGTTGCAAGTTATTAGTTCAATATTGTTCTATGGCCTGAGTGGCCTTGAAGATATTAATCTGTGAACCAGCCAATGAAAATCTATGGACTGTAAAGGGCAGAGTCACCAATGACATGATCATGATGTCTCCTACCATCTTACAGGCCACAAGCTGGTGAACCCATCCAATTCAGCATTTGCTGTGGTAGCACTACTCAGAAACCTCTTTGGTTCTGCCTCTCTGTGTTTATGAGTAGAATTGAGACCTACAAATTAATTAATTGGTACAGAGGTTGGCTGTGTCACCCAGTGAGCTATCAGGATGACAATTTAAAGCTGCTGTCTGAATGCAGAGTGATGTGCCAACATATACATGGAGCATATGGGGAGGCAGGAGATGTGTATCAGGGACAACAGCTGGCAGAAGTTTCTACTGGGAGAAAAAAAATACATTGCAAATTCTTAACTCTTTTGTCTTAGTCCATGGGGATATTTCATTTCTTGTATTTGTACAATCCCAAGAATTTATTTCTGAGATTAGACTTTTTACTGTATGTTACTGCTGGTCTTAATGTCCTGAAGGAAAGCTTATTTTCTTTTATTTCCCCGTAAAAGTGGGATAAACCTATTGAATTTGCACTTGCTACTTGGAGCTCAAAAGAGCAGAATAACTTCAGATTTATCACTATGCAACTGAAAGTGGTATTAGGTGTTAAATTTAATAGAACTCTTCCTTGAGCAAAAGAGAAAGAGCCAAAATCTCCACTGATGCTGGAAATAAAATAAATTCTGACCTGGGGTTCAGAATACTTAAAAAAATGCCTCCAGAGGGAACAAGTGAGTAGGAGGATATATTGTTTTCTTCTTCATTCTATGACTTCAGCACAACTACTTTTCTCAGCATGATCCTAAGACACCAAAGTTTATCAGCATAGAGTCATTCACCACAGGCTTTCTCTGCAATCCTGCTGAGGACATTAGTGTGATGTCATGTGCTCTCTTGCACCTGTGGTTACAGCTTCTAAACAGACCACTGTCCCCTGGAAATAATATTTTTGTCCTTGCCATGTAACCTCTTCTTCCTCAGGGTGAGAAAATGTGTTCTATCAAAACCAACCTGCTTGTTGTTACCTTCCCAAAATACTCTCAAAAGGACATGATGTTACCAACAAATGTGGCAAATACTGGGGTCAAGGATGGTTTGATGCATGAAAGCGAGAATCAGGAGATGATAATATTATTTAGTAAAAGTTAAAAAGATAGAAAGAAATAGTAGTTGAAGCAGAAGTGTAGTAAACAAAGGAAGCAGAGGAAGATCTTTCAAAAGAGGAACAGGAAGGAAATTCTCCTTTTATAAACAGGCAAAGGAGGAGCAAAGAGAGAAGATGACTTTTCTGCCCAGAAGGGAGATGCAATAAATAAATGAAGCTACCACTTAATGAGATGGTCTGCCTCTGTGGATCAGGATGTCAGGAGGCTGGGAAGGTGTGCCAAGTTCTATGAAGGAAGGCAGCCTTGGCAAAGGCAATATTGCTTCATGAAGAGAAGTTGAGTCTCATGAAGAGACTCAACTCTTCATGACACACAAAGCAGATATTTTCTATGTCACCTCTAAAAGGTCACACTTGAGGTTCAAAGTAGTCATACTCCAGAGCATGATTCAAGCACGTGAACCACAAAGGGAACCATCATCTTGTTCAATGTAATCAGAAAGCCAGTTCTATCTGGATATGGATAGTCATGTGCTGAGCCAACCCCTCACTATCTCAAACACCTCCTGGCAGTGAGAACTGGAGTATTTCTCTGATCTGACTCCAGGGTATGCCAAATATCCATAATAGACATTTTTTTTACTCACCTCCTTTTTTTTTATAACTTGTACAGTTCACACTTTGCATCTGGTCTGTCTTGCAAATTGTTATCACCTCAAGTTTCAACAGTGTTAGAAATGTTTATCTCATTAGAAGGGCTGGAAAAGCAGTGCAGGAAAGTAAAATGAAATTACTACAATAACTTGGGTATTAGTGACAATATAGGAAAATGAAGGCAACAAGAGTGGCTGGGGAAGTTTTGCAGCTCCCCAGTGCCACTGTAGTAACTATTCAAAACAACTGTTATTTCTTTTTGATGTTTGCTTTTACTCTCTTTTTAGCACTAGATTCCTCCAAACCATGTATTAATGTTGCATTTTTTTTAAGCCCTGTGAAGTCTTCAGGAGTCCTCAGGTTTTTTAATATCTGGATGCTATTTATGAGGTATCTGTTTAAATTCACCCTGTTTGAATTATATGATGAGCAATTCTAGTGAAGTTTCTGGAAGGAGCTTGCTGTGTGCCCCAGGATCAGGACACAAATGCCATCCTCTTGGGAAACTCCCTGTAACATAGTGCAGGTGATGATTCAAAGGTCTGAGTACTTCTGCATTTCATGAGAAGGGAAATACATCCTTAGGAGACAACCAAGAAAAAGATGGAGGCCAATGCAGATGAACCTGTGACAGACCCAGTTCTGAAAGTTGAAATAGTTGCATTAATCCAGTTGGGTCTCATCCCTCTGCTGATATTTAACACAAAGGGAAGGGGCCTGAGCACTAAGTATAACCTCCAGGTTCCCTTGCAGGGGTCACCATTACTCCTATTAGATCAGTAATGAAAAATAGCACAAGACATGACAAAAACCTGGACATAACTTTTGTTTATGTCTGTGGATTGTCTGGGATATGTCAGCACCAAGCTTTCCACAGAGATTCTTTTTTTTTGATGTTTGAATACGGGCAGTATTAGGGATGGACCAATCACATTGATTCCTTTTATAACTATGGATGTTTACAGATCATGATTCATCATTCCCTTTTAAACATGTAATTTAGGCTGTGAAAAATTGCAACTGAGAAGTTCCTATTTCTTTTTACTCTTTATAAGGGGAGTCCAGATTACCTACTTTAAATATGCATGCTAACATTGAAGACTTTTCAAGCTAGATGACATGTATCTCATAATCACCATCTATGTCTGTGCTGTTCATTGCTTTTTGACATTAGATATAATAATATAGATTAAACCTACATTAGGTGCTGCAGTAGATGGTCTGAGCATAGTCTGGAAATGTTATCTAGGATTCACACAAATATATTTGGCACAACAAAATCACAGTGACTGGCACATTGCAATAAAAAAAGGATTCTACTGGATTAGGTGCCTATGAATAGTCTAGATTTTATTCTCTATTATTCTCAGTTTTACTGATATATTGGACTACATTTTTATTTTGATCTCCTCCCATCCCTGTAAATGCCATGTCCCCATACTCCATGAATAACAAGACAGAGGATCTGGCATGGCTGGAGAAAACTTTTCACACATCCAGGAAGAAGGAAATTACTGGTGCCATCATTGGTGGGACAATACTAGGAAGCTATTAATGTTCTTTAATAGGAAGACATATTTTCCCAGGGCCCTGGGATTGTTTGTGCAGTATGTATCAGCCTAGCAACAGAGTGAACCAGCAGGAAAATTCTGGTCCAGCAGACTTGTGGGCCATCACTGAGGATCAGTGGGCAGTGAGACCTCATAGGGAATTTTCCTATTCCTGTGTTCTGTCCTCAGTTGTGGAAAAAATGTGCTTGTGGGGAAGGGATACACTGGGACTCTGTAAGATAACAAAAGAAAATTGATGGTGTGAACAGAAAGATAAACTTGCCTCTGTCTTACCTGGGAGATTTTCAGGTAGTCTGTGATGCAAATCAGAGTATTGGGGAGGTAAGTGACTCATCACAAAGGTTTTTGAAGGGAGATTTTAGTTTTGATATCCATGGGGCCAAAATCTTCATCTGCAGCAAACCAGATTGCAGAATTAATTCCTCTCCACAGAGTTAAGCTGGTTTTTCTTTTGGCCCTGTGCATATCCTGAGAGAAATTATTCAATGAATTAATATTAGAGGAAGGAAGAAAAAAGGCAAGAGAGAGTAAAACAAGCAAACAACCTGCATAAGCAAACAGAAAACCATCCTAGTGGGAAAACGAATGTTATTCAACTGACCAAATCTGGATACTTTGAGAGGTTGCAGCCCTGGGCTCCTGCTGACTTTACAACTCAGATGTCACTTGGTGTCATGGGAAGCAGCAGCTCTGTCTCTCATGATGCCTTGGAGCTATCTAGGATCTTCTGATTCTCTCAGAGGTGCACTTCCAGTGCTGGGCTTTGGCTTTACATAGGAGTCCTGTGGTCAGGCAAAGTTAAAAAGAAAAAAATATCTAGAATTTTGACAGATGTTAATTTCAAAGTGCTACATCACCTATTATGTTCTCATTTTGAGCACTCTTATAATGAAGATCTGATTCCTATTCACATGCTACTCTCATCAGAGCCCTTCTGTAAAAGAGGGGACCACTGGCAGCAGGGAAATAGTTAACTGGTAGAGGAATTCAGGAAATAAGAAGGGAAGGGCTTTGAATCCTGCTTTCAGGAATAGCTGATTCCAGCTGAATCAGACATACTGGTTCCTGATGATAACACTTTTTAGACCAGCTCTCCCTTCTACCTGTAGAGGAGGGGAACAACAAACATATAAGAAGTCTCCACCTCTTGAAAAAAATAATTGCTTCAGGGTTAATTAAACTCACTAATCAAAGAGACGTGCTCAGATGAAGATCTGTTCAGAGCACGTGCTCCAATCCTGAAAAGATTCAAGGAGAAACAGGATTGCTTATGATGTAGAGGAAGGGATAACAAAATATTAATGATCCAAAAAACCTAACACCAAGACCCATTTTCATAGTCTTTCAGTGGAAATATTCTGATAAATTTTGATGGAACTGGATTATTAATATTTATGAAGCCAGACCTCCAGATGGAAGCTGCTCTAAAAGTGCAAAGCTTTGCTATTAATATTTATTAATCTGAAAGCACTTATTTAGCTCTTTGGCAATTTTTGCTCCATTCTTTTTCCAAGCAAACTAACAGAAAATCTGTGGAACCTGTGAATTCTCAGCTTTCCACTGCTGCCTGTGATGTAAATTATGCGTCAATGAAAAAATAAAGGGAAATACAAAAGAAAGTTCAGAAAGTTGTAAGGTGGAGTCTAGAGATCTGTTTTCAGAGAGCATCTCTGGCAAGACCAAAAATTTGGACTCTGCACTGAGCAACAGAAACAAAGTTTTCAGTGAGCACTGACAGTGCTATCACTTCAGAGACAGCCAAGCACAAATATTGAGTGCTGAGAGGATTGCAGGCTTGATTTGAAACCTTTGTGCAATTTTTTTCCCTTTTAAAAAATAAACACATGAAATTAAGAGAAATATTGAAATGTCTGAATGTGGTGCATTGCAAATGTATTTCATGGCATCTTCAGATCAAAAGGAAAAAGGCACACAAAGAATTTCTTTGCATTCTTGTTCTAAAGGAGACTAAACTGGCAGTGACACCTATTCAGAATCCATTTGCTGTGGTAAATGACAAAATAAAGCATTTTTTGAAAAAAATCCTTTTTTTACAAAGCACCTATTTTAGAACAAGTAAAAAAAAGAATGCTGAGAAAATGAGAAACATGTGAAACATGTATCCAATTCCAAGATGAGCCAAACACATGGAGATATTTTTTTACAGTGTGCCTTATCAAAAAGATCATGAAAAATAGCTCATGACTCAGAATATTTATGTCCTAGATTGCTACAAAGATGGAAAATATGAATTGCCTTGTCCCTATTTCACAGAGGTAGGAGCAGTAGCCCAAAGCAACCATGTAATTTGCTTGGGTCACAGATGGAAACTGACAAGGTCAGGAAGAAAATCCAAACTGTTAAGATCTCTTCACCTTGAGTATCCCTCTGCTTCATGATGATCTTGAACATGCAAACAGGCTCAGAATTGAATTCATCATTTTAGAATGTGGCATGGGACTAGCCCTGTGTTACCTCAGTTGAAAATGACTTCTCAACTGAAAATACCAGCTCTCCTATGCCATCATAAGCCTGAGCTATGCTTTTTCTTTCTTTTCTTTAGAACCTATTTTTTCACTCCATTTGTAAGGACAAGGTAATGACTCCTGTGTTGGAAACTGGGATGGTAGTTCAAGCAGTGTGACAAACAATTTCCAAGCAGACTAGTTAAAAAGTTTTAATTAACAGAGATTTGCCTGTGGAAGCACAGCTACTTCCAAGTTAATCAACTTGTAGTAATGATTGAACCTGCTGATTGTGTACAGAAGTACTTTGCTTGGGAATTTTGGCCAATACTAAACTTTTAACTGTTCAATACCAGTAACTATTAAACAACACAGCTCTTCAAGTTAATGTTCTTTCTCAAAAGATTGTTTGCCATGGACCAATAGACATGAGCAGATAGATTTTACTCCATCATGAATAGTTTGCCTGAGAATATAGGATAGAAATATGAAAATAATGACTTCATAAGACTGACTTGTGCTTGTTATTTTTAGGAGCTCTCCTTTGTCAGCTCTAAGAGCTAAGATAAACTTCATTTAGCATGTCAAATGTTCTGTCTATCTTGTGTGTTCCTGACCTTCTTCTTCACATCTCTGAGAACTGCAAAATCCAGTCACTAAAAATTAGCTGAATTCCATCAGCTACGATGGAAAGTAACCTTTGTGAATCAATAAAAGTAATTTGATCACTTGTTCTTTTTTTTTTTGCACAGTTCTTCATGAGAAATAATATTTTTTCTAGAGATAAGAGTGCTAGGACTGTTTATCTTTGAGGCATATCAGAAAATTTTCCCTGAAGATCTGAACATTGTGTTTTATGTTTTAATTGATGCTTTGAAGGAACTATTAGTGTGGCAGCAAATTAATTTAGGAATTAAATTTTGCTCTAAAGATGCTGAAGTTTCTCAGTGATGAAGATTTTAGTTCAGGGTCAAGATGTGACTGGCAAAGACTTCTTCTGACACTGAACTCAACCTGTGTTTTGTAGACAGCAATGTTACATGGTTCCTTTAAAAAAATTATTAGCATCTGTCTTAAAGTTTATCCTCTAATATCATTGGAAGCCAGTTCTACAATTTTTACTAACCTGGTGGGTAGGAAATGTCTTCTAATTTACAATTTTAATTTATTCAATGCAAGCTTATGCTAATGTATTAATAGTCCCAAATTATCACTTGATTTAAATAACTCCTTTAGCTCTTCTTTCTCCTTGGAGATTTATTTTCTCCCTGTGATGTATTTATAGGGATCAGTTCTCTAATCTCCTGGATTGTCTTATGTTAGAGTAAAAAGGATAAACTCTTCTATCCATGTGTGATAAGATAAGCTCTCTATGCTTCCTGCCAGTCTATTAGTGTTGTCTGTGGGTGCTTCTATTCGATCTTAAATTCTTTGAGTGCAGGTGGTCAGAACATTACACAATCTTCCAGAGAAACTCCCTGTATCATGTTGTTAACATTTCCCTCTCTATAACAGAAAAAGTTTGCCTGATTCCCAGTCAAGATTGTGCCTGAGGTTTTGATGCAGTTCAAAATGTTGTCTAAATATCTGCCTTGTTCTCTCATTCACTTTCCAGGCTCAGGACCTGTAGCTTGTCAGTGGCCTCCAAGGATGTGACCTTGCATTTTATACAATTAAGCTTCATCCCTTTTCTACTAGTTTTTGCAAGGTCATCCAGCTCTTCCTGTCTGGTGTTCTGGTCATCCTCCACTAAAAATGCTTTTCAACCTAATTAGAACATTCCCTCTTTTGTGTCATGGTTCTTAATGAAAATAAGTAATCCTGGAGGAATTCCAGAACTAATGTTTCTATAACAATACTTCTCATTTTAAGGCATTGCCCTTGGCAAGCTACCTGCTCATATCAATTAACTGGAAAATGTCCAATTTTTTCTGCTCAAGGAATGCTTCCTGATGA
>VZTY01032207.1:0-19673 GCA_013400935.1 Turnix velox
CCATTCTATGATTCTTTGATCCTCCTTCTCAGATCTTAAGCATCAAAAAGAGATTCTCACAGTAACTAGCAATTTTTGGGAGGATGGCAGGAGAAAATTTCACTGCTTTCCTCCATAAAGCTACTCAAGCTTGAATATTCAGGGTTAAGAAAAAACTCACTCCAGTTTAGAAAACCCAAGATTGTCTCCTAAAACTTTGTCAAGCAAAATTTAAACTCTTCCTCCCGGTCTGTCTCAAAGGACACAAGGTCTTTCCTGTGGTTACTTTTATCCCCTCTTTTCCCATGTACCTGAGTTTCAACAGACTGATAATTTCTTGGAGAAGTGGATTAACTTTTCTGGTGTAGAAAAGAATGTTTAACGTTTCCCATCAATGAATTAGACACTTCACCTTTCTCCTCCTTTCTCCACATCCTGCAGCTTTATCAGCTGAACCAATATTATGCAGACCTACAAAATACAAAATGATCCTCATTTGTAGCAAAAAGCAGCAAGGGGGCTTGGGGATGTGAGTTAAAAGCTTGTGGATGGTAGACCAATAAGTAAAAAGTCTCTAATTAATCAAATGATTAATTAGTGTTGTCTTCAAGGACTCTGTGTTGTAAGGTTGTGCAGAAAATCTCCAAGTTACACAATTTAAAGATAAAAAACAGGAATTGAATGTGTAAAGGACAGAGCACAGGATCATGTCTATATATGACTAAACTGGCAACTTAGAAATGTGCATGACAGGAGGCAGTAAGTAACAGCTGTGCCCTGGAGTGATGTTAATCCTGAGCTGAGGTCCCTAAAGAGATCACAGCCCCTAGAGATGCTGATGGCAAACTGGAACAGCAGTGGCATCAATGGAATCAGCAGATTGGAAAGAGTAGCTAAGGTCAGGAAACAACTCGGCCAAACTTTCCCCTTCTCACCCAGTTTTCTGCTGGTTGTCACATCCTTGGCTTTCAGCATCAATCCTAATTATAACTGCTTCCTCTTCTGGCACAGGCTACCCAGAGATGGTGTGGGGTCTCCTCTGGGGATATTCAAACCCCACCTGGATGCTTTCCTGGGTGTTCCTGGTCTGACAGGGCGATTGGACTTGATCTTTCCACATTCCTTCCAATCTTTGACATTCTGTGACTCTGTTTTACAAGGAACCACCCTGTGGAATGCACAATAGGGATGCTGAAGTGAAAAAAATCCCAAAACAGAGACCCAAGGCTGAGACAATGAAGATACACATCAGCTGACTTTTGAGTTGTTCCCTTAACAATGATGATGTGCAGGGAGGGGAAGAGGGGCAGTAAATGTCACCCATTGCTGTATGTAACATGTCCCTCCAGCTCCTGGAGGATGCTGTCCCCTCAATATCCCTGCAGAGCTTAGGCTGGAGATAGGAGGGAAGTTCTTTGCTGTGGGGGTGGTGGGACACTGGAGCAGGTTGCCCAGAGGGATTGTGGATGCCCCTTCAATCCCTGGAGATGTTTGGGGCCAAGCTGGATGAGGCACTGGGCAGCCTGGTGTAGTGGAAGATGTCACTGCCCATGGCAGTCTTCAGGGTCCCTTCCAACCTAAGCCACTCAAAGATTCTATTTTTCCAACTGCAGTGTCCCCAGAAAGGTGCTGTGGCATAGACTGGAAAGAAAAAGAGATGTGCCCTGGTGATCCTGGTTTTCAGAGTTTCAGTTCTGTTCCTTCCATGGCTTTTTGTGTGTCTCTCCCTGCTAATTACACACCAAGTGAGAATTACGTGCTCCTTTCGAGCTTCATTGATGGGATGGATGTGTCTAAGCCTTAGTAACTATTATGTAACAAGTCATTCGAACTTTACTGTTTATTATTTGCTTCTTTAAAGTAATTGAGGTCAAGCTGGCTGCTACCCCAGGGTGACAATAACAGAGAATGATGTGCTTACTCTTTCCAACAGGAGGAAAGTAGTGATCAAGGACAGAGAATTGATATTGGTGTCATTATCTGGTTCCATCTTTCTGAGATGCTTTCAGAATACCTCACTTGGTGCTCTAGGATCCTTTCTTCACATATTTTTTTATCTCATTCCCATAGTAATGTTCCCAGAGGCTACTTTGAGTCTTCAGATTGAGGCTTTATGGATAGAATTCCCTTTCTGTTTGCAGGTCAAGGGGGTTCTTTCTAGCCCAAAGCTCAAGTTGTAAGCAAAGTCTACAGATTTGGAATTTAAGCATGATTGTGGTCATGAGGTCTTGTACTTTTGACAGTAGATACTTTTAAAGCTGAAATGCAAAATTCTCTTGAAGATATTGACATTATATTTTCCAGTACTTCCAGTAGCAACCCTTCTGTAGTTCTTTTGCTGTAGTTATGTATCAATCTGCCCTCCTTGCTTTTGTGTTATTGATTATGAATGACCTTGAGTAGTCTTGAGAATGCTTTTCAGAAGTTAGGGCCAAGAGAAAAGTTCTTTTGCCCTGCAGTGGATAGGTATAAATACTTAAAAAGGAGAAAAAAAAATTATTTTTTTATTGCAGTTGCAAACTTCTCACTTAGAGAGATGGATCTACCTTTTGAGCTGTTTAACAGTATTTACAAGAGTCCTTTTTGGATGTCTTCATGCTCTTTTTCAGAATGAATAGTTGAAAGTGGAAAAGTTTCATGGGAATAAGTAAGTGGGAGTTGAAATTTGATCTGAATTGATAGTGTATCAGATTAATGACTGTCATGCTGGGTATTTACATCTTCCTTTTTGAGGATATATGGCTGTATGTATGTGTGAGTGTATTTATATATGATTCTTTCACCTATTCTGGTTGTCTGTTTTAACTTTTTCCAAGTCAGTTTATCTTAAGCTCCCTTTTTAGCTGCAGAAGAATATAGTTGCCTGTTATTAATATGAAGAGGGAAATGGATATGAAGAGGGAAATGGATATGAAGAGGGAAATGGATATGAAGAGGGAAATGGATATGAAGAGGGAAATGGATATGAAGAGGGAAATGGATATGAAGAGGGAAATGGATATGAAGAGGGAAATGGAAATGTTTGAAATTGAAAGTTTTCCAAGTTTTATTACCTATGGAAGCAAATCCTTGCAAATATTACTGTTTCCCACAGGAAAAGAAAAAGGAAGGTAGGAAAACCAGTCACTTAGAATTAAAAATAGTCCATTTCTCTAGCAGTGAATCATGATAATATTAGGTTTTCAGCATCTCATCCTTATTCAGGGTAGGAAAAAGAGGGGAAACAGTTTTCCTTATATTTATGTTGTGCAGTCTTGCAGGGAGAAGATGATTTTTATTTTATTTTTTGTTAAAATTCTTGCCATTCATTCATTTGCCTCCCTGAGCTTTTTTCTGGAGGGGGGAATATTTGCATTGAGCATGTGTCTGTGGTGCTCTTGCTTTTGTTCTAGTTTTGAAGCAACCCTCTGTCTGTGCTGTGGAGCTGTTTCATGGTGTGCCTGGGGTTTTAGCAGTCCCCTAAAGCTGAGCATCATGGGGACTGTGTCACCTTCTGACTGAGCTGGTTTTCTGTCAAAGGGAATTAGAATTGACTGTGGCTTCTACTGAAGCTTTGACCTGTGTTTTAAAATGGCATTATTGTTACCTTCAGCCAGGCATTTAGCTGAATTTCCTTATGAACTCTCCGACTGCAACTTTTCAATGAATTCTAAGCTTGTTTGCATCTTTGAGTTCAGTTTCCTTCCTTGCTTTTTGGTGCACTCAACCATAGACTTCTAAAATCAATTTATTGACCACAGCATAGGGAGGCTATATCAGTCACAACATTATGAAATACATAATAATGATAAGAAAAAAGTCATGCAGTTCATAATAATACATTTTTACAGTGTAGTAGCTCAGACAAATGGAGCTTGAATCCTTATTGCTTATGAAGTCTTTTTTTTTTTTTGAGAGCTTTGAATACCTCAGCTATGAACCTGTAATTTTTTTTGCAATAAGTTTTTTGCAAGGTAAGTGTAAAAAAAAACAAACAAAAAAAAAAAAAAGTCATGTGCATGTGTGGTTTCCTATAGGCTCTAAAAACAGGGAGAAAGAAAAACATCTTTGTCTTTTGGCTTTAAGAAGAAATTCAGAACCTTGCCAGTCAGTTTAAAGAACAACCTACTGAAATGTCATTTTTATCTGCTATAAAAGCTTGCATTTTGTTTTCATCTGGATGGTCCAAATCTAGAAACAGATTAACTTTCTCCTGGACAGCTGGTATTCATATCTGATTATAAATAAGTACTCTTAAGTTGCATCCTATGCTAATGTTTGTAAACACACATTTCCTTATTTTATAAAAATAATTCCTCGCTTGAGAAATAAAAAATGCCTCTCCTTAAGCTGTGATTAGATATTTTATATAGAAAAAGAGGAGAATGGACAGTGTGGCTTCCTTGGGTGTCTCACATCACATATACAGAAAATCTAAATTCCTAATGGAGAAGGAAGTAGAATTTTCATACTTTTCCTTAAGAAGACTGTCAGAAAGTGTCAGTCACCTCATTAAACCTACTCTGAACCTACTCTTTTAAGAGACGATTTTTTCTCTGACATAGTCTTGACATTTTTACAGGCCTTTGGTAGTCTCAAGCCCTTCATTTTTGTAGGTAAGTATTATGATATATTTGGATCAGAACATTAACATCCATTTGTGATAGTTCTTCACATTTAGCCACTCTATCAACCCATAAGAATTTTACAGCTTCACAGTGATACTGCCTTTGACAGCAGGTGTTTTTGGACCTTTACAGATCATGAGCCAGGTTGAGGCACAACAGAAGAATCTTGTACAAGCCATTGAAGCTCTCCCAAGTTCTGGACCCCTTTCTGCCTTGGATCAGGACTTGCTGCTTTTAAAAGCTACCTCTGCTGCCACCCTGAGCTGCCTTGGAGAATGCCTGACACTGTTACAGCAAAGCATGCATCAAGTGGGCCAGCATCATAACAGGACACTGTCATCAGGTAAGCACAAGCTCTTTCAGATATCATTTTACATTCCTTGGGATTTCTTATTATGATAAAGAAGCAGAATGAAACATTCCTCAGAAAATAAGTTGGTGCAAGCAGCTTGTAGGCTTCTACAGTCTCATACCATAACTTCTTTATTCACCAAAAAAATCCCCTCAAAAATCTGTTGAAATGAGAAGACAGAAAGAAAACTGGGAATAAATCTCAGGGGAGTCAAGTTCTGGAGACAGCAAGGCAATAAAAAAAGTGGGAATGGAGAACAGGTAGGTAAACTTATATTTCTAATGACAGCATAGAACCTCTTTGGTTGTCTTGTTCTGCCTTTTTTATTGAGATGGAAACCGATATGTATGTAATATTATGCAAAGCTACAGTGAAAAAATAGTATTTCTAGTTTTCTACATGCAGAGAAACTGATGAGGAAAATTTATTCCAGTCTGTGGGTTTGTTTTTGTATTTTTTTTTTAATCTGGAGAGAGTTCCCTCTGTTCCTATATTAAAAAAAAAATGGCAAATTTCTCTGAGCCTAAAATGTTCAAGTGTGATCCTGCATTGAGCTCTGCAGGCATGATCCTCTCAGTCCCCAAATATCTCAGTTTTTGGGTTTTTTTTAGTTTACCCTGTTCTACATTGTGTCCATAACATCAGAAGCTGGACCTTTTGCACCTTGAAAGGGTGGTAATTGTTTTTCTATACACAACCTGCATTGCCCAGTCTAAGAGCAGGAACAGGTCTTTGCTAAAAGAGGAGCAGCAGCAAAATTCTGGATATGGGAAGACTTTTAATATTTCCTTCAGGTGCTTCACCAATATCCCACCCTAAACTGTTCTTTCTTAGAGTAGATTCACTATTGAAGAGGATAAGCCTTGAGGGCTGCTGAGACAGGAAGACAGGGAGCCCTTTGAAGAATTCCAGTTGTGGGGAAAATAGAAATGTGAGAGGCTCAGCTGAGAAGTAGTCAAATGATATAAAAAGATTTCTTGAAAACAGCAGTGTAAACACTTTGACACCTGTGCTACGGTGTGTTATAACCTTCCAGCCTCCAGGTTCTAATATTTTTCCCAAAGGAATACAAATAAACAACCAGTTTTCTTATTTTCTATATTTGGTTTTCTTGTAGCTAATGCAAAAAAACTCTTTCAAGTATTTAAAAAGTAATGATAAAATGCTTTTAGTTGAATTCTCTGATATATTTTTGTAGAATCATAGAATGGTTTGGGTTGGATCATCATCACCTGCAAGATTATCTAGTTCCAACCCCCCTGCCACGAGCAGTGACACCTCCCACTAGACCAGGTTGCTCAGTGTCTTGCCCAGCCTGGCCTTAGAGACTTCCAGGGAAGGGACATTTTATTTCAGAAGAGAATAGTTTGGAAGAAAGATGAAAAGCATCCTTCAAAGAAAAGTCACTTTCTAGTTCAAAGTTCTTGAAGGTTGTTTTTCATGTCCTTATGATCTAAGTGAAGTGTTGGAGATGGATGACTTGAGTTGTGCATGTCCTTGAGTCTGAGTAATCTCCTATTAAATCAGTGTCTGTATTTTGACTAGATAATGATTTTTAAGGATTTGTGTACAAGAGTAGAGAAAAGCAGACATGAAATTAGTACCTGCTGAAAGGAAATATCATATTTTTTTAGGAAAAAAAATAAGTAAAAGGAAAGCCAAAATGAAAACTACTTCATAGAATGTAGTATGTTTTTATTTCTTCTTCCGAAGAGTAAAAATTTGTTCAAGAATCCTTTCAGGGAGTATAATTCTGTGAGACTGTTTCACACCAGCATCTTTGGTGTAGCTGAGAACCTGAATGGAAGCAGCTAATTCTTCAGTGTGTGCATGTGCTTATTCTTTGGTTGCAATTAACAAAAACAAAACAGAAAAAGTAATTAAAGGCTGCTGAAATATTTAGTCTGTTCTCCATGACTTTTTTTTCCTTTTCCTTTTTTGTTCCCCCCCCCCCTTTCCCTGAGCCTTGTTATGCAACAAGGTTGCCTGAAAGAACCTGGCCTCCAAGTCTTGATTACTGATTTTCCTGCACATTTAATCTTGTCCAGCTGTAGTTTGATAGACTTAACATTCCTGTTGTGTGGGTAGAGTTTCAGGGTCATCAAAGCTGCATAAACTCATACCTAATCAGCCTATAAGAAATCCCTAGCAAAGTCTAATTCTGAGAGATGATGTATTTCATTTTGTTCCTGTGTCCTCCACATGAATTTTAAAAATTTCTTACCCAGAAGGTACAACCAAAACATGATCTTCATTGTCACCTGTTGATGCTCTCAGGTGAAAATCATATAATCATGGAATGGTTTCGGTTGGAAGGGACCTCAAAGATCATCTAGTTCCAACACCCCTGCCATGGGCAGGGACACCTCCCACTACAACAGGTTGCTCAATGTCTCATCCAGCCTGGCCTTAAACACCTCCAGGGATTGAGGGGGCATCCACAGCCTCTCTGGGCAATCTCTTCCAGTGTCTCACCACCCTCAGAACTTCTTTCTTATATACAAGTCACATCTGTTTCTACTTTCTTTTCTTTTTCTGTACCTTTGCTCTGCTTGTGTCTTGAAGCCAGGCTGATTGCTCAAGGATTGCAGATGCCTTCTCTGCACTATTGGCAATCGTATTGCTTCTAAGGCAAGGAGTTCAAGTAGCTGAGATTTTCTGATCTATTTAGGGAATAGTACCTATTTTAAACAAACAGAAAACCTCCTTTCTTTTAAATACTCTATTAGTTTGTTTTCCATTCATTTGAGTATTAAGAAAACAACAGCATTCAGTTTGGTGGAGTCTTATCAGGTGTCTTGGCTCACTTAGGTCTTGACTTTGTTTTTAGGGCTTCCTTTGACATGGAACAGTTTTAGGATGACATTTTTCCTCTTCATTTTTATGTTCCTCACGAGTTGTCAGCCTTTGCACAGAGAGATTGTGGATGCCCCTTCCCTGGAACTGTTTAAAGCCAGGCTGGATGAGGCATTGGAGCATCCTGGTCAAGTGGGAGGTGTCCCTGCCCATGGCAGGGGGTTGGAACTAGATGATCTTTAAGGTCCTTTCCAACTCAAACCATTCTATGATTCATAGACCTGAAGCCTATGAGCAGAAACTTACTGCTTATACTTTAAGGAAGGATTTTTGTGATTCTGTCTTTCATTAGGGCTTGATTTCAGAAGCAAAATCCTGTCTGTGTTTTTAGTTTTGAGTCAAAATAATGTCAAGTTAATTTCTAACTGCCATTATTAAAGGTATGTGCATTCATCACTGGTTAAATTCTTTGTAATTATTTTTCCTTCATTGAAAAAATACACTGGAAAAGTATGTTGCTAGCTGAAGATGTTGGTTGCATATAGTGCAATGATGAGGGATTGCATGTAGACGAACTTATTTAGGTTTGGGCTTTTTGCCCTTTTTGTAGAGAAAAACATCAGGGATTTTACTGATATAAATAAAAAAGATTTTTACTTTGCATTGCTCTGATGGGACCCTACCTGGAGTGATGTGTCCAGCTGTGGACACTCAGCACAGGAAAGATTGACCTGATGGAACAAGTCCAAAGGAGATCCACAAGGATGGTTTGTGGGAAGAAATAGATCTCCTGTGAAGACAAGCTGAGAAAGTTGGAAATTGTTGAGCCTTGAGAAGAGATGACACTGGGGGAACCTTGTAGCAGCGTATCAGTATCTGTAGAGGGACAGACAATTTAGCAGAGCAAGGAGTAATGGTTTTAAATGAGAGAGCGAGGATTTAGGCTATGTAGAAGGAAGAAATTTTTTACAGTGCAGGTGACAAGACACAGGAACAGGTTTCCCTGAGAGGAAGTAGATGCCCCATCCTTGGAAATATTCAAGGTCAGGTTGGATGGGGCTCTGAGCAATCTGATCTAACTGAAGATGACCCTGCTTATTGAAGAGGATGTGACTAGACCTTTAAAGATCCCTTCCAATCCAGTTCCATGATCTTACTGGCCAAGGACGTCACCCCTTAGATACGTGTAAACCATTTGCTAATCAGTGTTAAGTTGCCTCATGACAAACTTGGGTTAATTGAGCATGCAGCTAGGAGGCAGGTGCCTTCTAAAATGTGGAGAAGAAACTTTTTTCCTTCACTTCAAACAGTAACACTTCAAAGTTTTAACTTTGTTATCTTTTCCTGCCTAGCCTTTGGAATAAGAATGTCGCTAGAGCCAACTGACTGCTGTGGTTAAAACATCCTTACCTCCAAAATGGTGAACTGAGCAAACCCGAATGCTCTTTCCCAGCTTATGTTGTGTTTTAAGTTTGTTTTTGTTATTTTAGTCTTTTGGCAGATGGAATCCTGTCTTGTAGCAGCAGGCAGCACACATTCTTTTAGCCTGTGTTTCACATCAACCACTCATTTCCTCAATAAAGCATCACCCTGATAGGAATTCCCTCCTTGATTTTTCTTTCTCACTTTTCCACTTTTCCAGAATGTTAAGTGTAATTTTTTTTGCCCTTGCTGTTATAGAACTTTCTGAAATTCAGTTGAATAGGAAATTCAACTAATTTTAAATTAGAGAGGGAAGATTTAGGCTGTGTAAAAGGAAGAAATTTTTTACAGTGAAGGTGGCAAGACACAGGAACAAGGCAGTAGATGCCCATCCTTGGAAATATTCAAGGGCAGGTTGGATGGGGCAGCTAATTTTGGCTCCCATAGCATCAGATGGATTTAAGAATTAAGGGTTAAGAACTTCACATCAGCAGATTATTTCTTGCCTTCTTTTAGAGAAAATGAATGGACAGGAAAGACAAAATGTAGATACTTTCTATTAGTTGACAAATGGGATTCTCCTAGGGAGAAGAGCTAGGGATTCTCCTGCAGCAGAGATGGCAGAAGGAGAGAAACTTGAGCAGAGGAGTCCTGTTTCTTGCTAAATACCCCATCCTACCCTCCCCACAAATTCTGGGAAGAGTGAGAAGTGAAGACAGAGGAGATCCCATTCCTTGTTACTAGGTTTGGCATAGTCAGGTCTCCCTTGAATGCTTCTGCTTCCCATTGTGCTTCTGCTTAGAATAACCAAAACAATTTGCTGCTCTGCCTAAATGCTAATGTATTATTCTCTATATGCTCTTCTTTCTTTGGAAAACAGCATTATTTTCTAGTTCCCATCAGAGCTTTAGCAGGTACAACGTTGGCTTTTCTAATCTGAAAAGCAGCAGCTGTGTAGCTGCCACTTGCTGTGGCAGGGATTCAGCAGAGAAAGCTGTCAAATCCATCCCTGGCATGGGAAGGGATCCACATCTAATCTGGGGCTCTGCTCAAGCCCTAAAAATTGCATTGGTAAGAGGATATTTGTTTGAGTATAGGTATAGTGAGATTTCAATCAATAAATGTTAGTTTAGTGGGGTTTCTTTTGTTTTTTTTCTTTTTAGTCTATAAAGTAGAGAAGAGAGAATTTAAAAAATGTTTTTGTTGTGGAATTGAAGTAGGTGTAAAACATACCTTATGCATCTATTACCATGCAGAGTGTTGTTTGAAGGTACATCAGGCACCTTCAGGAATCAGAACCAACAAAAGAAAATTGTCACATTGCTTGACTGGAAAAATCTCCTGCAAACCTTCTCTTTGAGTAAAACTTCCTTCCCTCCTGCTGTGTGCACCTGTGAAAGGGAAACTCGTGTCTCCTGAGGACATTTGTCTAGATATAGCCTATTGTGGCATCTGAAATGGATGTGTTTTATGTTAACTGAAGCATTCCTATAGGGAAAGGAGAACAGATTGTCTAGATGCTTTTATGCAGAAGCCTTCTCCTGTGCCTTGCTGGATTTATCATCACAGTGGAAATCAGTGGTGGCTACAAAGCCATCAGTGATGAGGAGAAGCAGGAAAGAAGCTGATTTTGGGATATTTTCTATAAGAATTCTCATGTTTATGTGTGCACTGAACTTTTATAGACTCATAGAATGGTTTGGGTTGGAAGGGACTCTAAAGATCATCTAGTTCCAAACCCCCTGCCATGGGCAGAGACACCTCCCACTACACCAGGTTGCTCAGTGCCGCATCCAGCCTGGCATTAAACACCTCCAGGGTCTGAGGGGACATCCACAATCTCTCTGGGCAACCTCTTCTAGTGTCTCGCAAAGCAAAGAACTTCTTTCTTCTCACTGTATAGGTAGAAGAGATGTGGGGGATTTTACTAGTGGTGTACTTAGTATGTCCTTTTTAATGTTTGCACACTTTATTGGGGAAATTAATATTTTGTTTAAATTTGTGCAGTACTTTGCATAGTCTCAAAGCAAATACTAAAGCAGCTGCATGTCTCTGAGTGCTTTTATATAATTTGGGATTGCCTTTCTGGAGGATTTCTTTTAGAATTATGAAATATATCAAAATATGAGCCAAGTTCACCTTTCTGCCAGTTGTCTTTGGCTGTGGCTGAGAACAGATCAAAAACACAGCACTTTCTCCCTGTTCTGAAGATAAACTTCACATCTATCTAGTTTTTATGTCTTTTTTCTTTTTTTCCTTCTTGAAGTGTTTAAAAGAGCAGTTGGACTAGTGATAGATGATTTTGAATGCCATGAAGTGGCAGAGATGGCAAATCCATTAGAAGAAGTGAAGTTAGTTACAGATGGCCTGTTGAAATTAAGATCTAATAAAATAATAATATTCTATATGGGACAATAAGGACTTACCTGATCTGTTTTGTGGGAAGAAGAGTTTCTAATAATGCCAAGGAGAACATTTTTGATGTACAACTGATAATATGCATGGGGTCATGTTGTTTTATCCTTATACTTCCTTATTGATGGATTGTATGCTGATCATAGTTGATTGTAAGATTATTTCTGCTGAGTTCTCTCTTTGCTTTTGCCTGAAAAGTAGGCTGCTATTTGGGCATATGGCATCTCCCTTGGGATGACAGAATGCTGACATCTCAGTATAAGTTTTGACAGAGGGGTTGAAACTAGATGATCTTTAAGGTCCCTCCCAACCCTAACTATTCTCTGTTTCTATCTTTGAAGGTTTCCTGGTAGTGTGGAATTTTTTTTTCAACTCAGCTGAATTTTTATTTATTTAGATTTTTGTGCATTTGTATCTCTTACTGCAAATGTTCCTTCTCCAAAGTAGTCAGTTTCCAGGCAGGTAGAATTTTGCAAAACCAATTTTTTTTCTCATATGCAGAAGTGTTGAGGGAACAGATGTGCTTTATCCTTTGGACTTTAACTTTTGGCATCCTGTTGGTGTTGGCTAGATCCTTGTTGAGATCTCTTTAAAAATTTAAGCTGACAGGATCAGTTGTTTTTTGAGGGTAGCATTGCCCTTGAGACAGGTGGAAAAACATACTTGCGTGCTTCTAACAGTTTCTATTTCTCTGTAAGAGAATCCTTAAAATGTGTGGAGAAAGATGAAATAAATAATCTTTTTATGACATGTTTGTAGTGAGAAGGAAAATATATAAGTGATAGTTAAGTTAATGTCCGTGCTTAGTTATCTCCCCTAAAGCAAAGTATTTATTCTAAAGTCAGAGCTTTATTTTTTACTCCTATTTACAGCAGTTAATTTTAAAAAACATATATTAATTAAAACCCCATTGTTTACAGTGAAGCCCAGATAGATGGTGTGTGCAGAGAGGAAATGGATAGCCCAAGGAATTGAAGGAATTAATTTTTGAAGACTGGCATAAAGAAATGTCAGTTAAATTTTATTTTATTTTTTAGTCTCTCTGCAATAGGAAAATAGCACCAATAATCCATTAATCAGCTTTTGGACAGGGAGAATTAGATAAAAGGATTGAGATTTGTTACTGCAAAATAATGAAGAGTGGGAAGCATAGGCACGTTCCATGCAACTCTTTGTGGCTATTAAAAAGTGAAAAAAACTAATTTCTTGCCTTTTTTGTGTGTGTTTCTGAAATCTGTATTAATTAACATCAAAAGGAGTAATTTTTTTAGCTTTTTATAGACTCCTAAATTCCTTCTGGGCAACCCACATTTTTATTTGAAACTTTGCAGTTTAATTTTATTGTTCATGGGGATGGCATGCTGCTTTCTTCCCATGTGGTGAGAGTCTGGATCTGCCAAAGCAATCTTCAGATTATTTGCTCACTCAGAACTTGTTTTGAGGAGTGTGGACTTATCTTTTGCTCAAGACCTGAGGAGCAAGCAAAGAGATTCTTGGGTCTACAGTCATTCTGCTCTTCATTCCTTTCTTTGGTTATCAGTATCATGGAATGGGGTAGACATTAGTTCCAATATTGGGACCAATGGATAGATCCAACCCAACACAATGAATTTATTTGATCCTTGGTCTTTCTCTCGCATGGTTCACATAGCTTGACCGTAATATCTCCTGGTATAACCCTCCAATGTCATTAAAACCCACAGCAGCTTTGCACTAAGACAACAGAGCTACAGAGAGGTTCTCCCTCAGTGAGAAATTTGAGTCATTGTGGAAAATCTACATTAAAAAAAGATTATTTCCTTCTCCACCCCCCCCAATTGGTTGCTCAGACCTCTGAAAATCATTTTATACTCAGCTATTTGCTTATACTTCAGCAAATGATGCTGCCATAAAATCACACTAAACAAGTAGAGTTTTGTCACATCATCATAGCAAGTAGATTTTTGTCCTGGAGTTTTGCCACATCATCATGACTTAGTGCCATTTTAGGTAGAGAGGAATGTTCTGTGATTATCTTACCTTTAGCTTTTGGCAAGAGGTTAGAATTGGTTCATAATATTCTAATTTATAATATTACACAGCATTACCTCACCTGATCTACCAATTTACTTCAATTAAGAGGCAACCTCTGCTTGCCCCTCGTGATTGGGAGAAATTACATGTTCTTTAATGCACTTTGTGATGATTTGGGTCATCTTAACAAGTTGTCAGTGATGAGAGAAGATCCTCCCTGTGGTGCTAATTGTATTTTCATACACAAATTATGGTAATGACTGGAGAGCAGTGAATTTTCTTTCTACATTTTATAGCAGTGTGCAATTAGGAGCTGAAATTTAAGCCCTGTGCTGAGGGCTTAATGATTTGAATGTTAATTCTATGTTTTCCAGCATTGTGGAAGGAACAACCTTAGCTGGTCATTCCCTCTGTCTTGGCATCCTTAAATTACAGGTTCAGCCTGGAAATCATGTGCCCCCAGAAATGTTTTGGGATTCTAATGCCTGCTTCTGTTTGATTCATATTTAATGTGTATGTTTCTAATAGACTGCTTCTAAACTGTGGTCTTGGGACCTGTAAAGCATTTTAGCACTTAATCTAGAAAGAGCTTTTAATAGTGCGCGGCTGAAATAAAATAAAGCCTTGAAGCTTTAAAACTCTGATTCCAGGCAGGAGAAATGGATGGTTTAGTTGGAGAACTATGAAAAGTATAGCTAGAGAATGCTAAGGTGTGCCAGATTTTAGAACTCCTGTTGGTAGGAGTAACATCTAAAAATCTTCTTTCATTGACTTTAAAAAAAAACCACCAACAACAAAAAAGCCTCAAAACAAAACAAAAAACAAAACAACCTTAACCTGAGTGTGTAGTTCAGTTGGGAGAGCATCAGATTTCTAATCTGAGGGTTGAAGGTCCAAGTCCCTGTCAAGGTATGAGGCTTGTCAAAGTTGGGCTGATGGTAGGACTTGATGATCTGAAGGGTCCCTTCCAACCTAGGTGATTATGATATTATGATCTTAATCACAGATGAATTGGAATAAAAATAGCTATTTTTAATAGAATCATAGGGCTGGAAGGGACCTTCCAAGGCCACCTAGTCCAACCCCCTACAGTGAGCAGGAACATCCTTCACTAGATGAAATTGCTCAGAGCCTCAGCAAGCCTGTCCTTGNCCAAGGCCACCTAGTCCAACCCCCTACAGTGAGCAGGAACATCCTTCACTAGATGAAATTGCTCAGAGCCTCAGCAAGCCTGTCCTTGAATGTCTCCAGGGATGGAGCCTCCACCACCTCTCTGGGCAACCTCTTCCAGTGTCTCACTCCCCTCATGGGGAAGACCTTGTTCCTAATGTCTACCCTAACCCTGCCCTGCTCTAGTTTCAGATCATTGTCCCTTGTCCTATGCCTCCATGCCCTGGCAAGTAGTCCCTCCCTAGTTTTCCTGTAGCCCCTTCAAGGAACTGGGAAGCCACTTTGAGGTCTCCCTGGAGCCTTCTCCTGGCTGAACAGCCCCAGCTCTCTCAGCCTGTTCTCACAGCAGAGGTGCTCCAGCCTTCACATCATCCTTGTGACCTCCTCTGGATCCTCTCCAATAGTTCCATGTCCTCCTTGTGCTGATTTTTGTTGCTGAAATCATACTGTGCATGGAAGCAGAGAAGACAGATCAGTTCCTTTGTAGCAGTGGAGTGATGAATGGAAAAGATGTTTCTCTCTTTTGTAAGCTGACATTCATTTTCTGCTTCAGAAGGTATCCTGGGATGGCCTGGGCCCAAGTCCCACTCCACAGAGCAACTGAAAAACGGTGCCCTCAGCTCCTTATCATCTGCCAGTGCCAACATCACATGGGCAATAGTCCCATCTGCAGCCCAGGATGGGCAGGCACTGCAGCCCAACACTGAGGTAAGTGTCCCAACTCTCTATAGATGCTTTCTCTTGTATCTGAGGCTTGACAGTGGCCATAAGCCAACTCTGTATGATGGTGAATGCTTTTATTAATTACTGATTGCACCTTATTTAATAGCAATCTCTTTGTTTGAAGTTAGCTGTGAAAAAGCTTTGTGCAGAAGTCTGAAAACTGGAAAAATATGTTCACAGTATTGGTATGTGCTTTTGCTTAGCTGACATGCTTCAGCCAGTGGTTGTATGGTCTGTTTTCTAGTTTAATTACTAGTAAAAGTAATTAACAACCTGTCATTTCTGCTTTGTGGTGTTTTTTTTTTTTTGCTGGTTTGAGATAGGTAGGAGGCATGAGAACCATTCTATTTGCTTGTTACTTGTTCTTCCATGTTGCTTTTTTCCTCTTGGGCATCACTTTGATTTGAAAAATAATATAGTTGGAGACTATATTATTTTCTGTCCTGCTTTCCTGTTAACTTATTACAGGCAGTAGTTGTTCATGTTGTCCTGCTCCACCCTGTTGATTTGTACTTTTGTGGCATTTACTTGGTTAAGGGAAGTTCTGAAGCATCGACTCTATGAGGAGGCTCACAGCTGCGTTTTGGGCATCTCATGCACTGAGGTCTCACATCTCACCATGTCAAAACTTCTCCAGCTTCTGCTGTCTGCTTCGGTTACCAGTGCTGCCCCACCAGGAAAACACTTCACTCTGAGGCCCCCACAGATTTGTAGGGCACCCTGGAGCATGTGAGACCTGGAAAACTGGGAAGAAGTTTTTGAGAGCTGAAGAAAAAAACCTCTTTTCTACTAGTTCAATGCTCTTTGGCAATTGGAATGGCTTCAAATAAATGATGTTGCCTTTAATAAAATGTGTAATGGCTGGGGACATCAATAAAGCTGTTTGTTTTTCCAGTTCTTTCCTAGTATCATGAATTGAATATAATTCAAAAAAATCCAAGGATAAACCAGATAATTATTTTGCTTTTAATGTTACGTTGTTGCTTTGGTCCTCTTCCAAATTTATCTTTAGATGGTAATTTGAAATTCTGTTACTCCCAGTGCCCATTAATCACTGTCTTTAAATTACCTGGAATTGCTTTTTATGAGGAAGTTGTGTAATTTCTTCTGCAGATAAGCCAACAGCAGTTCTTACAGTGTGTTTTTAAGACAAGAAGCTGTTTAAGAATATTTTTTAGGAGTTACTGCTTTACTCACTGATACCCTGCCATTTGTTTCATTAGGGTTATTTTTTAGGGGGCCTGCTGAAGCCAGGTAGGATATGGAAATGTGAGTTTTGCAGCAAGAACGTGAAGAGCAGGAGCTGATTTAACTCCTCTCAAGGTGTTGTTTTGCAGTTGACTTGAGCCTTTATGGCTTGTTTTAAATTATTTTTTTAATTCCAGTCTCCTCCCCTTTCCCTGCTGATGAGAGATAGTGAGTTATGTGTGCGCCTTGTACAAAGCCCTTAGAGAGGAGGGACTATCCTTGAAGAGTTGGATGTCAAGAAGGCAGCACAGCAGAGTTTGTAGAACAGAATCCTCAGTGCTTTGTAGGAAATCTTCCTGAAACCAGCAGCCTGCATTTGGAGGCCCTGGGACACAACCCCTAAAGAAACACGAAAAGAGGAATAATTAAAAAAAAAAAAGAGAGAGGAAAAAAATAAGATCTTTAAATTATAAAAAGCTCAGCTGAAGTTGGTTCTTCTGGAATTAATAGTAGTAGCTTCTCAATAGCTGAAGGGAGCCTACAGAGAGGCTGGGGTAGGGCTTTTTAATAGGGGAAAGGATGGTAGGACTAGGAGGAACCGATGCAAATGGGAAGGGGGGAGATTTAGGCTGGATCTAGGAAAGAAGTTCTTTCCTGTGAGAGTGGTGAGACACTGGAAGAGGTTGCCCAGAGAGGTTGTGGATGTCCCCTCAATCCCTGGAGGTGTTTAAGGCCAGGCTGGATGAGGCATTGAGCAATCTGGTGTAGTGGGAAGTGTTCCTGCCTGTGGCAGGGGGGTTGGAACTAGATGATCTTGAAGGTCCATTCCATCTCAAACCATTCTATGATTCTTTGATTCTCCTTCTCAGATCTTAAGGAGCAAGAAGAGATTCTCATAGAAGCTAGTAATTTTTGGGTGGATACTCTCTCAATCCCTGGAGGTGTTTAAGGCCAGGCTGGATGAGGCATTGAGCAACCTGGTGTAGTTGGAGGTGTCCCTGCTCATGACAGGGGGGTTGGAACGAGATGATCTTCAAGTTCCCTTCCAACCCAAACCATTCTGTGAGTTGAAGCTTTCTTTGAGTGCTGCAGGTTCTGCCCATCTTTCCAGAAGGACCAAGAATGAATCAGGGAGTGGGGCCAATTCTTGCTGTTGAGACTAGAGAAAGGAGGGTGAGAGAACAGACTTTAAAGAAGAGAAAAATCTTTTGAGTGGCATAACCATTTCCTTGCTGAAGATGCTGTCTGAGCTAGGTGGTCACCAAGGACATGATGTGTGACACTCCCCAAAAAGTTAGAGACAGTGTTTGACATAATACACTTTTAATAATTCTTTGTGCAGAGTTTAAGCTTATTTTTAAATGGATTCTTGCTCTGTGTCTGTCCAAGGCAGAAGCTTAGCTTTGGCACTGAGTGGCCTGTTCATTTGAAAAGGTATAAAATGGCTGTGCTAATTACTTAGTCTGTGTAATTATATGTAAAAGCAACTACAAATTGTCACACTCAACTTGTTTTTTAATCCAGGCATGTTGTAGTTAGTACTGTGGTGGCATCAGCAGAGATATGTCAAGATGTCATTGTTTGACAAGCCCTATTTTTTTACATTGTAGTTTCTTTTAAATGAAGCTTATTTCTTTTAAGGGTTTTTGCTTAAAAAAGGCTCAAATTTGGCACTGGATGATCTCCATTTCTGAAGATTTTGGTGGTGTTTTAAGGGGTTCAGCTTTCAGAAGATCCCTGCCCAAAGGTGTGACCTTTTCATTCATTGATAGAAGTTATGGGAAGAGTGTGCCTGTTCCTTTATGAGTGCTATCATTAAAAAATTCTATTTTTTTTTCTTTGACTGGCTTCTAGATTTTTAATTTGGAAGATCTATACTTTTGGTGACATAACGTCTGCCTTTTAGTCAGAAGTTATACCCCAAAGGAACAGGAGAGAGCTTTTTCTGCTGTCACTCAATGTGATGCTCTAGATGTACCCACCAAACAAATTGTGAATTGACCTGTAGCCTGAAAATAGAAAAAGCCATTAAATTGCTACCCTTGAGGAACAACTGATTCAGCTGCTTATGTTATAAAATGTTGTTTGTAAGGAAAAAGATAATTTGGGGAAAGTGCATCAGCAGTGATTTTTGAAAGAGAAAACAGAGATGTTTGTTGTGCTGGACTTGGGAGGGGTGTGGAATAACCCCTGAGGAATGTTTTTCATATAACAGTCTGCATTGTCCTGGCAACATAACCAAGTGGCTGGATGTCTTCAGTGATATCTGTGTTAATTCTCAGCACAATTAGTAGACACTTGCAGCAGTTAACCACAATTAACAAACCAGTGACTTGATCTCTGTCACGTTTTTCACATGTTTGTGTAGAAAAATTCATAATTCTTCATCCATCCATTGCATCTGAAACAATTTTCTTCACATGCCTAAGCATTTTTTAGGGTTATAGTAAGTTTTGATGCTGTAGATAAAACCTTCCTTTGTGGTCTCTTGCAATAGGGTTTCAGGGATGCAGATTGTTTCTCCCCTGGTGAAATAATTTAGCAACTACAGATCTTTCTCTTTGAATAATTTGTTGATGTTTACTGGCTTTGGTTTTTGAGGGTGATTCTTCTTCCAGATGCAGAGGATATCATATGAGATATTGCTTAAGCCAGTTCAGAAAATAATAGATTTTGTCAGTTTATTTTGCCTGTTTTTATCACATCCCTTCTTGGCATTTCTGTTTCATCTTCCCAGATGAGTTTGCTTTTAGGGTTGTGATACAGGGCATGGTGAGGTTATCTTCACTGGAAGAAGTAACAATTGACATTGAGATACTAGATCAAGCAAATCTTTTATTTTTCATCCTTTTTTTTTAAATGTTATAAGCTTCCTGTTTGCTTCTGTCCACATGAAACATTGGGTGGAAGCTGGGATGAGGGCAAATAGTAAAATCCCCTCTCAACCCCCACCACCACCCGTGGTGCCTCTGCGGAACAGGTATTGGATCCTAAACAAGGAAGGGGAT
>VZTY01032208.1:0-21702 GCA_013400935.1 Turnix velox
ACTTGTTTCTATTTGTCTATTAAAAAGTTAACTTTTTGGCAATGGCTCTGACACCACTTTATCTCCCCAGGTGACCTTTCCGGAGAAAACCCCCATGCAGTGGGATGGCAAAGTCAACGCTGGTTTTACAGAAGGCAACACTAGTTGGTTACCTGTTAACTCTGACTACCAAAGTGTGAATGTTGAGGTAGGTATCTCTGTGTGTGTCTAACTCTAATGGCCTAGAAATTATCTTAATGTTTTGCTCATACTTCTTTTGCTTTGAGGGAATTGCTAGTGTAGCAGGTAATAAAAAGCTCAAGGGAGGAAAATAATAAGCCATTGAATCCTAACAAATTGCACTAGAAAAGGAAATCTTGCATGAGTGAGGAGTTGACTTCATCTATATTAATTTAAGCAGAGCAATGGGATTTATAATGTTATGATTGGCTCTTTAAAATTATTAAAAGGACGATGATATCAAATTGAATTCTACTCATCATTTTGCCTTTATTACAGTAGGAAGCCCTGGTCTTGTAACAAGAATTTAATGTAGATCATCACAAATATAAATACATAAGAAGTTTTTTCAATGCAGTTAAGCAGCACATCAGGTGGGTTTTACTGATGTAGAGTGCTGAGCAGAACTGAAGGCAGGAAAAATAAAACACAAACAATGATGTTGAGACTCCAGTAGATCAGACTCAATGGAAAACACTGGAACAGGCTGCCCAGAGAGGTTGTGGATCCCTCTCCCTGAAGCTGTTTAAGGCCAGGCTGGATGAGGCATTGAGCAACCTGATGTAGTGGGAGGTGTCCCTGGCCATGGCAGAGGAGTTGGAACTAGATGATCTTGAAGGTCCCTTCCAACCCAAACCATTCTATGATTGTATGAAAAAGTTCTGATACCAAGCTTTGAAAGGCTGTGGCTTTCTCCTAAATGAACTGTGGGAGGAAGAAATCATGTCAGTTCTGGGGGAATTCTGCCTGCCTGATAACCTCTGTCTTGGCCACTCCACAAGTGCCAAAGAGGTGCATGGGGGAAAAAAAATAGCAGTTTTTCTGTGCAAGTTGCAAATTTGAAGAGATTATTATAGAATCATAGAATAGTTTGGGTTGGAAGGGACCTTAAAGATGATCAAGTTCCAACCCCCCTGCCATGGGCAGGGACACCTCCCTCTAGATCAGACTGCTCAGTGCCTCATCCAGCCTGGCCTTAAACACCTCGAGGGAGGGGGCATCCACAACCTCTGTTCCAGTGTTTCACTAACTGTCAGACTGGAATTCTGACAGGTGCCTTCTTTGCAGCTGTGAGAGGTAAGTAATGGTCCCTACCTTCCCTGCAAAGCCATGACCCTGTTGCTGCTGCCTGTTGCAGATCCAGATGGCCGGGTCCAACTCCAGCCTGAGTTTGTACAGAGAGTTGGCTTCACTCCGCAGCAGCGAGCTGCCCTTGCAGCGGGGCTGGATGTGCTACATCTGGAATGACAGCAATGTTTTTGTCTATGTGAGGGAAATGGATGGGTTACCCAGAGTCTTCATGATGGTTCTCAATTTTGGGCAGGAATCCACAATAGACTTGAAAACTGTAGTTCCTGGCCTTCCATCTGAAGCTGTCATAAGACTAAGTACTAATTTTAGCAATGCTGGTAAAATTGTCAATACTCAACTAATTAAAACTGAAGTGGGAGAAGGTCTGGTACTGGAATATAAAACAGCAGAGCCTGTCCATAATATGGAAGCTTTTAAAGGAAAATGTTTTGTGGCAGAAAAAGCTTGTTACTCCACTGCCTTCAATTTACTCTACATGAACTGTTGAGTGCAAGAGGAGAATAACCAGGCTTTTGGGTTACATCAGGAAATTTTGGCTTCAGGAAGATGCTCAAAATTTTCAGTTTTCTTTTGGCTGCTAAAACTTTTGTGTACAGAATAAACATCCTGAAAAGAAAACTGAGGCTCAATTGTCTCGCATCTGTCTTGGTGATGAAAAGAAAAAAACATGGTATGAACTCTCCTGTACAGTTTGTGGAGAAGAAAACTAAACCTGCCCTATAAACCCATCCTGTTGAAGTGTGTCAGTGAGGAAAGAGAACATTTGCTTTCTTGGGTGCTGTCCCTCAAAGTTGCTTGTCATTAGGAGCTCCTGTGGAATCCAAAGCCTGTGGCAGTTCGTAAGAGCTATTTAGAAGTCTGCATCTTTGTGAACCTTATTCTAAGGGGATAGTCTTTTTTTTTTTTTCTTATTAAATCACAGAATAGGTAGAGTTGCTTCATCCCATGAGCAGGGACACCTTCTACTAGACCAGGTTGCTCCTCAAAGTTATGAAATTTAGCTATTATGATTAGTTGTGTACTCTGGATTGTATTTGTCATGGATTCTCAGTGCCCTCAGCACAAGAACATGGAACTACTGGAGAGGGTCCAGAGGAAAGCCATGAAGAGGATCAGGGAGCTGGAGCACCACTCCTATGAGGACAGGCTGAACGAGGTGGGGCTGTTCAGGCTGGAGAAGAGAAGGCTCTGAGGAGACCTCACAACAGCCTCCCAGTTCCTGACGGGGTGACAGGAAAGCTGGCGAGGGGCTGTTTCCCAGGGCAGGTAGCAATAGAACAAGGGGCAATGGTTTGAAACTAGAGCAGTGCAGGTTTAGGTTACAAATCAGGAAAAGTTTTTCACCATGAGGGTGGTGAGGTACTGGAACAGGTTGCCCAGAGAGGTGGGAGAGGCACCGTCCCTGGAAACCATCAAAGCCAGGCTTACTGAGGCTCTGAGCAACCTGATCTAGTGCAGGATGTCCCTGCTCACTGCAGGGGGCTGGGCTAGATGGCCTTTGCAAATCCCTGCCAACCCTATTCTATGGTTCCATGTACTCTGATTTATTTTTCTGTCCATTTCCCACAAACTGCTTGTACCAGATGCTGGCCTGATGTCCACAGCAGATATCTGTCCTAATAAGTACCATGTAACAGTTGTGTGCCTCAGAGAACAGCTAAACTCTGAATCAGGCTGCTTTTTTGGGGGTGTTCTTGTTGTTTTATCCTCTGGAGAGGCTCTGGGATCTCCATCTACAAGACTTTGCATCTACTTAGATGAAACAGTTCTAAAACACATGTTCTCCCTCTTTGTGATTTGTTCAGTCCCACTACTATGGGATCAGTACACAGTTGCTGCTGTGGGCAGCAAGAAGGCCAATAGTCACTGGGGTATTAGTTTCAGCAGTGGGACTTTTAAATACTTCTTGGGAGTTTTACAGCCCTATGTAAAATGTGGTCTTTGAAGAGAGGTCTTAGACTGGAGAGGCTGCCTGTACAAAGTGCAAGTCTTCACATGAAGTTGTGCTTTGGGTTCCTGAGTGCAGTGCTGTGCTGTCTGCTCATGTGAACAGATCTCTAGTGACCAAAGTGAAGAATGCAGGTGGCACCTCTGTGCTACCTGGCAGGGCAGCAATCCACCTCTTGGTTTGTATGTTTATGAGCCAGTGCCACATCCAGCATCAGATTCCTTGTCTGGATTATGCAGGGGTGCAAGATGAGAGATCCTCTGGAGAAGGTGGCTTTATTTTTCATATACATAAGAATCTGAGCCAAAGATTTTCAGATGGTGAGTGTTTTTATTAGCTATTTGCAGGACTTTGTATGATGCTGGAGATGACATACATCCTCAAGTTCTTTGTTCAGAAAAGCAAGTTGCCTTGCAACCTAAAATAATGAAAGTATTTGATTATAAAATAAAAAAATATTTGTGCTATAAACCTTCAGGTTCTTGCAAGCTATTCTAAGCATCTTCCATCTCATATTAATGAAGCAACTTGCCCTAAGACAAGGCCTTTCCTAAAAGAATTCATTTTATAAAAATAACTAACACCACAACAAAATAATATTGCTTTGATTTGTTAATAGTGGTAAAATTTTTAGCCAGCTCTGAGACATCAGTAACAATACAGCTGGTCTTGGCAGTTTTAGCATCACACTAAGCAGAATGTTGCAACCTACTTGTGGTAGCATCCTCTGATAGTACAGCTCATGCATTTCAAAATACAAACATCAAACCCATCATCTCTGTTTTACTCCCTAGAAAAATAGAAGTAGGCAGCATGACAGTTAATACTCCACAGTGCAAGACTATTCCAACTTCCACCCTTTCATTACAAGCTCTCAGCACATGAGAGTGGGAGTTTCATGCTATTTTGAGGTTTAAAAGCACAATGAGGTTCAATAATCTGGCTTTGTCACTGGCTCTTATAGACATATATCTTCATACATTTTTATACAGGAAGGCAGGATTAGGAGTAATGGATGCAAATTGGAGGAGGGGAAATTTAGGCTGGAGATAAGAAAGAAGTTCTTTCCTGTGAGGGTGATGAGACACTGGGACAGGCTGCCCTGAGAGGCTGTGGATGCCCCCTCCCTGGAGGTGTTTAAGGCCAGGCTGGATGAGGCATTGAGCAACCTGGTCTAGTAGGAGGTGTCCCTGCCCATGGCAGAGGAGTTGGAACTAGATGATCTTGAAGGTCCCTTCCAACCCAAACCATTCTATGATTCTATATCAAAATATTATTCTCTGTATATAAAACCTCCTTTATAAATATACAGGTAGCAGTTGTTTTTGCAATATGTATAAAAGGATGCAAGAGCAATCTTAATTGTGGAAGGTGGTGGCGTTTTGGTTCTTTTAATACTTCAAACACACATCCATCAACTACATGAAGTACTGAGGTTGAAGTATCAATTGTGAGCACCGCCCCCCTCCAACCCATTATGAAAGTTAACAGTGAAGATACCTCATTCAGTGAATCCTCCCAAGATGAATCACAGTGACTGCCGTTTGCCTGGATGTTTAAGATGACATCAGGGATCTGATTTCCTGGAACAATGAAACCTGTGATCACTTGACACTGAATGAGTGAGGAAAAAGGTAAGTGGGGATTGTGAGCTGTTCTAGGGGGTAGCTGATTCTGCTTTCTGTTCTGACAATTTCTGATTTTCCTTAAGAAAAAGGAGGGAGTTGTACAGGGGTTTGCTGGATGAGCTTTTGTACTTCTCTTCACTATGTATCTGAAAAATGTTTCTATATTTTGCACATTTCTTCCCCAAGACCTGCTTTTTTCTTTTTGAGCAAAGACTGCAACATCAATTGCAGCACCTCAACCACTGCAGTTGTGCTGCTAGCACAGAAAGGGGCATAATCAAATTTAGAAAAGCTAATTCAACATCTATTTTAGCACTGATGGTAAAAGCCTCTTCCCAGATTAGATGGTACTAGAAAATAATGAGCTTTGAATGTATTTTTTTCCTGGAAACAGTCCCAAAGCTAGTGCTAAGTTTCAGGTATAAAAGCCTCTTGGCATTGTTTTCATTCTAACTTGCACTAACACCTGCAGTTTTAGCAACCTGGAAAAAGGAGGCTTTTTTATACAGCAGCAAAAATAAGATTTTTATCCATGTGTTGTTGAGAACTGCATTCTTGACTGTATCAGTAGCTACACACCATGGCTTCAACCAGCTGCTTTAACAGTTGCCATATCTTAAGGCCTAGGAGAGACTGCACCAAACTCATGTTCTCCCACATTTTTTTCATCCCAAAGAGCTTCCTGGGTGGTTATAAGTAAGAAGTTCTTTACTGTGAGGGTGGTGAGACACTGGAACAGGTTGCTCAAAGAGGTTGTGGAACTGTTTAAGGCCAGGCTGGATGAGGCACTGAGCAACCTGGTGTAGTGGGAGGTGCCCCTGTCCATGGCAGGGGGCTTGGAACTAGATGATCTTTAAGGTCCTGTCCAACCCAAACCATTCCATGTTTCTATGATTCCTGAGCCTGTTGTGGTTTGTCACTATTAATGTTTAACACGTATATATTAATGTTTTTAGGCAAGTTTACTATACAGAGCTATCTAGTCCCACTTAAGACTATGGAAAGAGCATGTTAGTTGAGCTCTATTGATTTGTCACTGTAACTGCACGTGTCATCTTCACAGATAACAGAAATTACTTCAGAGCTTTACATACTTGATCATATCTACAAATTAACACATTTAAGGAGGTGTTGATCTCTATGGTGTTTAATTACATGACTGCTAATATTCCAGTTTACTTAACTCCATTTATTTGTCATACTCTTACCTTTCTTACTTGCTTTGCTGGCATGATCTAGCACAGCCTTCCTGAGCTTCTGAGCATATCTTAAAATTCCTATCAGTGGTACCCGCTGATCATTTTCATATGCCGTGATAAAAACTGAAGGGTAATACTGAGATGAAAAAGTAAAACCAGTTAAATACCTAACAACTGATTTTTTTCCTCATAAAGTAACATTTTTCTCCATGTATCTTACTGTTCTATGTATTGTGGTTTATCTAAAGAGACTATTACACAATGACTTGCTCTCAAAAAGAAAAACAACAAACAGTGTAGTGGCTAGAAGGATTTTGGTGTGAAAAATGACTTAGTAGGGGTTAATCTACTTGCAGAAGGTAATCCTTTCCCCACTAGTAAAAGTCTGACATGTATGCTCACTAATTATTTACTTTTGCAATCTTTCTATACAGAAAAAAGTAGTTGCTATTATGTAGTAAGACTTAATGAATGAAGTGCTTGGTTTTATGCAGTAAGATTCTACTTAATGAAGTGCTTGGTTTTATGTAGTAAGATTTTACTTAATGAAGCTATGCAACAGGGCTTATTTTAAGTAACATGTTACTTAAAATAAAGATTTCCTCTGAGATGACAATGTCAAAGCTATAGCTCCACTTCCAGTCAATTGTTTGCCTCTGAAAAGGTATTTAATCAGTGTAAAATACCTCATTCCTCCTGTGACAAACCTTGCAAAACTCAGTACAACAGAAACCCCTCACAGGAGGAGATAATATTTTACATGGTGAGGTTGGTTGTGCAATACAATAATGTATTATTTCCTCATAGTCCCATAACAAAAACAGCTTTTGATATCTCTATTGATTATTTAAGAGAAGTCTGGGTAATTTCAGTAGTCACTTATGACTTCAAATATTGCTAAGATTAATGAAATAGTTCTTATTTGTATACATGATTCATTTCAGTACAAAGCAGTAGTTCTAAAACATCACAGCTTAAAGCATTGAAGAGGTAAAATAGAATTTTAAAATATTCCAGTTTTCCATTTTTTCTTTTCTTATAAGCTGCTACACTTCATTACTGTAGTATTCCACATGGAAAGCAGAGTTTTACCTGTGTCTTAATGTTCTGGTACGGACAATAGCTTTTGATGTACATCATACATTTTTCATCTGCTAATGGATTTCCCCATTCTTCCTGTTCCTCAATTGTCAGCGGGAGATGAGTTTGCATCATAGTATTGAGAACATCCACAAAAGGAGCCTTAGAAGTTGTGTTTAAAAAAGAGTTATTAGACAGGACCTCAAATGTCTTGGTGAAGATTTTTCTCAAACATAGGAGGAAAGTGAATTCTGAATTGGAAAGTTTCCAACTCTGAAACTGGTAGAATGGAACAGGACAGTACCCCTCCCTGGAGGTGTTTAAGGCCAAGCTGGATGAGGCATTGAGCAACCTGGTCTAGTGGGAAGTGTCCCTGCCCATGGCAGGGGGGTGGAACTAGATGCTCTTTAAGGTCCCTTCCAACCCAAACCATTCTATGATTCTATGATCATAACCCATAGGAGGTCTGCAGCACCTCACCTGTAAAACCATGGCTCTGATAAGTTCTGGATGAGTGTTGCACAGGGCTCCTGCAAGAACTCCACCAGCACTGGCAGCTGTGAGTGCTGTGTATTTTGGCTGAGAGAATCCTTGTTCATGCAGCAGGGTGATGCAAGCCTTAAGGTCATGGAGACCATTGAGTTTATTATGCTGACTTCCATCTTTGTGCCAGCTAAGGCCCAGCTCTCCTCCACCCCTGAAATTTAAAGCAATTCAAGTTGGAGTCTGGAAAACATTACATGGCAAAGCTTCAAATAATGAAAGGACAGCAGCAGCCTCAGAACTGTAAAATATGAGCTGGTCTTCCCCACTAGCTCTTCTTTTTTCTTTACCCTCCTTTAAGGCTAAAATACACAACATGAAAACAAAAAGATGAGTGCATGGTGACTGCTGAAAGTCAAAAATGCCCTTGTGTGCTTATGTCCTGGAACTCAGAAGAAAAGCACAGTTTTAGGAAATGACAAAGTTATTGTAGGCAATACAAAGTCAGAAACTAGCATTATGTTAAGTTTCCTGTATAAAAAGATATCTGAAACATTTTCAATACTCATATTATTATGTCTGCCTGATCTAGTGGGAGGTGTCCCTGTCCATGGCAAGGGAGTTGGACCTTTAAGTTCCCTTCCAATCCAAACCATTCTATGATTTATGAAAAACAGTAAAATAGTATGTCAGAGATTCTCAGGATTTGTCTTCAGTGTAGCTTAGAATTTGAGATTGTAGGAGATTGTTTTGTCTGGTTTTTTTTCTAGTACTAGATGCTGGTACAAACACTGCTTGAAATAAATTGATTTTTTGTTCTCTGCAACCACAATTTTGGTTTGAAGTCATATGAAATTTTCTTATTCAGGTTTCAAGCTTAAAATTAATTAACTGATTAGTCCACCAGAATTCTTCATCTTTGAATGAAGAATCCATCTTATCAAGGATTGACTTGCATCTAAAGATACTTGGAAGAGTGGATGAAAAACTAGAACACAGTTTGCCACTGAATATAGCAGGACATGTTTCTATGCTGAATTTGGTTTGGAACTTGTATTTCAATCAATTGCTCATTTTCCTCTTTCTTTTCCCACCCTAAAGTGATTCTTTTGTTATCTTTTACCTACTAAATTATTTTCTCCATAAAAATATGGAGCCTGTAGTACATACTGATTCTATTAAATTAGTAGATTTAAAGCTGAAGAGAAGGCAAACATGGGTTAAATAATGCTTAGTTGTTTCTGTAGAAGGCAAATGGCTTCCAGAAGATGCAAGCTGAACATTAGCACATAATGCTCTAGGAAAGGAAAGGAGGCAGGAGAGCCACTGCAATTTGAACATGTTTTCAAATTTTTTCTTTAGTACAGATGAAACAATGAGTAATGAGACTTCAAAAGATTGAAAGTTGCATTCTGTTGATTTAAGAAACCTAAATGCAGCATCTGGTTTTAAAAGTGAGGGTTTTTTTTTTTTTCCTGAGGTAAATTTATTTTTTGTTTAAAAATACTATAAAAGGGTATTAAAGAAATATCTAGATATCCCAGAGATAAAAATCTTGATTCCATACATGTATTTGACTTACCTAACGTGGCAATATGCTAATATCCAACCCTCTTCAAACAACATCAGCTTCTCTTCTTTAAAGCTCATGTTCAAATCTATGCCGTAAGCTCCATATACATGAACTAGAAGTGGTTTCCTGTGTAGCTCTTTAGAATTCATATTATGAAAAACTGTAATTGGCACCAAAGTTTCATCCTGGAAATGAAGGAGTATTTTTACAATAAAGGACATTTCAGAAATCTCAATGACACATGGCAACGAAAACTTCAATTATTTATTTTAAAATGCGCTTTTTTGATTACAGTAATTTTTTTCACTTAGAATGTACAAAGCACTCTTGAAAAATAAAGCCAGAGACTGAACCTCTGCTGTGCAGGCTTACAGATGCAGAGTATAAAATTCATTTAAGTGCAACACCTGAGGAGTTTTTAAACTACCCCAAGCACCCAACTCTTCCTTCCCCCTTATACACCAAGAATATCTATTATTAACAAAGTAGTTTACCTCTTAGCACAGCACAAACTCTTTATTTAACAGCTCAAATTTTTTAAACTCAGGCTGTTTAAACTTTCCCTTTTTTGATCTTTACAGTGCAGATGGTTGTGGGGGTCTCTTCTCAACAGCTGGCATCTTTCACATTTGCCACAGAGAGTATGATAACACAGAAAAACTAGCAATTTTAAGTTATACTATACCAAGATTCTTGACTCACTGGGTCATGCCCAGGTTAATGGCAAAAAACAATAATAAATCTTATCACGACTTGTTCTTGTTCTACTCTACAGCCCAAAAGAAAAACACCCACAGGTTAGTAACTATATAACCAACAGCTCTTTATATATTTTTTTGATTTCTATTCCCTGCCAAATGTGTTTTTGTTAAATGGGTGGGGAGGAAGGGGGGGGGGATAAAGGGAATGAGAAAAGGACTGAAAAATCTTACCTTGCTTTTAGCTAGTAAACGTGTAGTGTGACAATTCCTAATAATTGGTACCTCTTGCACAGCTTGTTCAATGAGATTATTTTCTTTAAATGAATATGCAAAATGCTTAGGGGGGTGTACTGGGGAGGTGAGCTGAAAATAGCAAGTGCTGGTGGTATGTTCAGGATGAGATTCCAATTCAAATTCACAGGCCCATGTAGGTAGCTGAGAAAAAAAACACCATTTCAAGTGAGACCCTCACACTGCTCCTGTAAATTTTGCATAGTGTGTCCTTCAGAGGAAAAAAAATTGTAATATCAGGCTAATTAGCTTCAGTTTGAATGAAATACAATCTGTGTTTCTTTGAAATACAGTAAAAAAACAGTAAAAAAAAAGAAAGACTGGCAAACTTTTTCCCTAAGGCCCCTGGAGAAAATTAAACAATGAAATGAGAAAAAAAAAAAAAAGAAAAAGAGAAATAAATCCAAATTCAGTTCAACATGAGCATTGCTGCAGATCTTGTTTTTGAATTAAAACATTCTTTGAAATGATCCTGCATTGTTTTTATTTTTCAGATCTTGTTTCCCCTCTGATTTCCAGTCCTACTTCAACATGTTATACAGCCAAGTCCATGTCAGTTGTTAAGCTTTTGCTGTGAGTTAGCTCAGTAATGCTAAGCCTCTGAAAACCCCTGCCTCTTAACTTTGTTCCTAGTGCCAGCCATTGTAAAGAACAAAACCTTTTCCTGGCACACTCACCCTCAGACACTTACTGCTATTATATTTAAGATTTTTAACTCTGCTAAGAATAAAAGAAATCAAGATTCATTCTTTGAGAGCAGCAGGGACATAGTCAAACCTTCTGCCAGGCCACTACTTACTTGGGTTAGATTGCTAGAGACTTCTGAAATGGCAGCAAAAGTCCAAGTTCTCCTGAGTAACTGCAGACCCTTTCTGAATAAATAAACAACGACCATTTAAAAAAAAAAAGGAAGGTTTCAGAGACCATACAGGGTACTTTGAAAACCTTTTTCTGTAGCAGTTACATAGAATGCAGCATTCGTAGCTTGTTGCAATAAACTTGCAAGTACGTAGTTCAAATTGTGGTTTTTTTCAGGCAAACAAATCAATTAATTTTTTTTATTGGGATGGTCAAAATAAATTATGGTTTAGCATTGAGTCACTTCTTTGTTTTTAATCCACAAGTATTTAGCAACAACCAGAGAAGGGAAGAAACACTCAGCACAAATTGTACCACAGTATCAACTCTTCCCATTTATTATGGGACACTGTCCCAAATTCTTTTCTGAATGTTCTAATCTCTCTTCTGTGGGAGGGACAGACTTATTTCCTTTCTTACAATGGTGACTGCAACCAAAAATGGGCCAAATAAAACCAGGTAGAATGTTTGGGGAATCAAGTCCTATTTTACATTAAAAATCAGCTGTATTGTTAAGAGCTTGAGTGTAACAAGTTGAAGAAAGGACTCACAGGACAGCTCCTCTCTAACTTTTCTCGGTGCTGCAATAAACCACCACATGAAATCCTAAAGAACAGCCCCAGGTAATACAATTGGTCATAATGACAAATCTGGCAGTATTATAGTTTCCAAACCAATAATGTTCGGGCAATTTATCTTTGCTTTCATTTATAATGCTGTGTTAAAAAATAAAAATATGCTGGGAAAATATTATGCTGCTTAAGTCAGGCTAAAACATACCTTTATTGTCTGAACTGAATGTGAAAGAAGAGAAATCACATTTAAATAAAGAAGACCAGCATTCTTCAGGAACATCACACAGTGATCACTGAACACCTCCAAGTCTACCAGCTTGGATTTCTCTTCTAGTGTATAAACTAACTGCCAGTTCTCCATGCCACAGGAATCTACTGGTGCCTTCATTAACTATAAAAACAAAACATAATTGTGCATTATTAAGATGTAGTAAGAGTTTCAAATGAGATACTAGTTTCTATTGCAGGAGCTTGACCAGATTAAAACCTGGTGAGTTTTAAACAAAGTAGAGGCAAGGCAGAAAGGAAGAACAATTCAGTATCATTTGGAGAAGTTCAATTCTCATGGAATTTATCTACGCAGGATTTTTCAGGTATGGCCAACAGAACTGTAGGTGGTTTAATTATACAGACTGAGATCACCAACTTAAATTTTAATGCAGAGAAATGACTGTTCAAGCAAAACTCATTTCATGATATTGCCAAAGGACCTGGAATCAAATTAGCATGCTACAGGCGAGACTCTGTGTATTACCAGCAGTCTTTCAATCCCTGTAGCACTCTGTATTTCTCTTGAATTATTTCAGTAAGGTGTGAAGCAGAGAATTGAAAGCCAGCCTTACTATTTCTACATGATCTGCAACAGGTATCCAAATAAATCCAATGAATCTTGCTGTCAGTTAAAATTACCTTGTATTCTGCAGGTTCTCCATATGTGGTAAGAATATACAACTCATCTTTTCTGTGCTCAACGTGGTATATGAGTCCTTTTGTTCGTGCTTGTACAAGAGCAGGTGGCTTAAAAGGATGTCTACAGTCGACCAGCCAAACTTCTGAGGTTGTCTTGCTGTTGCTGTTGATAGTGAGAAAACGCCTATCTTTTGTGCAATATATGTCCACAAAGAATCTGCAAGGAATAACAGAAAAAAACCCCCCGAAGATGCTTAAATTCTATTAATATTTTTAAAATATATTGATTAGAAACAGCATGCCTGCAAGTGGGCTTAGAGAAACTGCAGAATTCTTGGTTTGATTCCCAAACCCACTCCTACTGCATTTGTCCCAGGATTCAAAACCCCACAGTCTTGTGTGTGGAACCAGAAATATGAAAGGAAAGCAGGTCAGTTGTTGTCTACTGAGTTCAGGACTCTGCACCACCAAGAGAAGTGCACTGATGTACACAGGCTTTAAAATTCAGGCAAAATGGAGAAGTTTTTATTGAGCTTGTAACCCTATTGAATAAATTAATTAGCAGCAGCTAATTAAATTGAAATTACTAAAGGACAGTACGGGAGAACAGCAGTATCAAAAGGAAATTAGGAGTAACTCTAAATTGGTAAAAAGCTGAATTGTTACTGATCTAGCCTTGTCTTAAGCAAATAAGACAAAAAAGACTTTTTTTTTTAAAGTAGAGGCAAATATGAGGTTAACTGAAGACACTGTTGCAGCGATAAAGCTGGAAACTAGGAAGTGACTTTGGAACTAAGAAACTAGAACTACCTTCTGGTGTTAAATGCTTCTAAAAATCTAGAAACAGAAAACAGAATGATAATCAGTGGCTGGGTGCTAATATTAGACAAGTTCAGGCTGAAATTTAGATTCAAGCCTCTATGAGTCATCCTAATTAACTGGAATGTCACATCTTGAGACAGAGCAGTTTCTTTGCCATTTTGAATCTTTAAAAATGGATGTCTCTAAAGGCAAAACTGTCCAACACAAAGATCCAGATGATGAGGTCAGTACCATAATCTGCATTACACCAGTGAGATATGTGACTGCAATGAATGCTTCACAGTATTTGACTGGTGAAGGAAAGGACGCTTTTAGATAGCATTTTCAGTGCCTTTAATTATTTGCAGGTAGATGAACACCATTAAAAAAAAAAATTACTATTGTTTTTTTCTATTTGCACCCTCTTGACATCTTTAGGAGGATAGGGGATCTAAAGTCTCTAAGGAATCGGCCTCCTGCCTCTCTAAAACACAGGTTTGGCAGGAATATGTCAGAGATTCCATGGGTTCAGCTCTGCTGACCTTACCTCCTAGACAATCAAGCTAAAATGCAGGTCATGCTTATCCCAAAGGACACTGACCTTGATACTGCAATTTTTTTTTGTCTTTGTAGCTTTCCTTTTAAAGAAATCAAGAAATTTTTAGCTTCTTTAAAAAAAATCTTATTCCACTTAGAAGAGCTGGCAAAATGTAGAATGGAACTGCTCAACGGCAATATAATGTCTTACCATCTCCAGTGAATAAGTGAGTTCTGCTATGAGCTGCACTAGCTCTTGAATCTTTAGAGTAAGTTTCTAGTAGACCTACTGTAATGACTGTGACCTTCAGAATTATGCCAACAGTTTCCCTGTGGGGAAGTGTCAGGTCAATGCATCTTGATTTTCCAAAAGTATGCATCAAATACAGCAGGAACAAAAGGATCTTATTTACTCCAATTGCAGTTTGTTTTTTTTTCTTTTTAGAGAATAGTATAATTGGAATTTCTTTACCGAGTATGTAACTCAAATTCAGAACAATCACAAACATTTATGGAATGTCATATAAAGCTTCCACGTGCTACATGGCTGAAAAAAACTAGTTCTGCATTCAATTTAGCAAGAGCCTTCTTGTTTTCCTAAACCCCTGCTTAAAGAAAGGTTATTGAGAGGGTATTCAGTCAACAATAGTTCTATCTCTGGGAATGCTGTAATGATTTTCTTCATCCATTACCCAGAGCAAGGATTAGCCTCAACTTCTATGTTTTTTGAAAGATGTATCAGACATCAATAGCAGAGAAAACAAAATGAAATCCACAGTCTGATTTACCCTCTGTGAAACTGTCACACATTCATTAAAGGACACCCTGACCTGAGACTGACCTTGACATTTATCAACTCAGCTGAACTCGTGAGGTAAAGAGAGGAAAGTTAAATCTCTGTTGATCACATATCAAGAGGAGAACAAGAGCACATTCTCAGACAGCAAAAGGCACTAGTGACAGCAGAATGCAACTTTAAAATGCCTTTTAGCATTTAGAATATGATACAGAAGAATTTGTTGCCTAAATCAGTTCTATTTTCTTATAGAATCTGTAAAGGACTTGTTATATTTTTGATATTACCTTGCATCTTGTTCTGCATAAACTAACTCAGTTTGTTTCTGATTAGTGAAAGTGGTCATGAACACATTCTGGCATTTAAGATTCTTCTGGCTTGTGTAATACAGAGCATCATTTGTAGCCCATTCTGGAAAGAAAAGACAGATGTGTATCAAATTTGGAACCATTTAACAGAGAAAATGAAGCTTCATGAACACTGAACCAAATGCTAAGGAGCTGAGGATAGCACTTTCACATCCCAAAGGCTGGGGTAAGCCACAGAAAAATTTTTCCCATGCTTTCTCTGAATCCCACAGAACAAGAATTTAGTAATATATTAAAAATTCAAAAACAAAAGGCAGAGGATAATATTTCATGGCTTAGAAAGATGAATCTCTTGGCCCTGTAGTTAATACAAAAACAGAAGATGCAGAGAAATAAAGGTTTACTGGAGTCAGCAAGATAATAAAGAGGTTATGAGCTCTGCACTGCTGCACGTGACTGTGTGCAAACCACTTAGTGAAAAGAGATGATGCATGTGCCCAAGGGTACTGTTGAGATGAAAATTCTCCAGTTTTCTATGCTTGTATATGTGTTCACCAGCATTAGAAATGTATAAATACAGGAAGCTTCTTACTCTGAGGCTTAGTAATCTGTAAGATCCAGGCAAATTACTGCTATCTCTGCTGCTTTTAAAGCCATGGGGAATGATGTTTAATATCAAAGCTTTTTTCATCTAAGTTATTGTCTGCTGTGTTGTGCATTAGTACTAATTTTCAGTACAAAACCTGAGGAAGTAGCACTCTGAGCAGCAACATGGCTCCAAAGAGTACAGGCAGGTGAGGGTTCCCTATGAAAATATTTAGAGTTCTTCTATAGTCTAGCATTTAAAAACCCACAGATGTAAATTTTCAAGAACTTTGTCTGCCTGCTATTGTCCATCATATAACACATGCATATTCTTTACAACTTATCATAAGACCTAGTTCTCTTGCTTACCCCCATACCTCACTTAGACATAAATAAGTCTACAAAATAGGTGTAATCTCTACCATTCTGATAGTAATTTTTTTCTACACTTATTATTTCTCATAACCTGTCACACCTACCTAGGCAACAGGGAGTTGGATTTCTTCTAAGCACTGATTCTTTCAGAGAAGACCAGGCAGTTGTTCAAATCAAGTAAAGTGAAAAATACCACTGGTGAATTTGCAGGTCTGGTTTTCCACGGGGATTATAAACTCCAGCGGTGCAAACACTTAAAATATTAAGTTCTTGCTACTCTTCATTTTGTAACTGGGTAGTTTTACCTGGAGGTTTGTACTTTTTGTCTTGTCCCCAGCAAATTACTTACTGTACTATATATGCACTAGATGACATCTAACAATATACACTATTCCAAAATTCAAGATGGGGAACAATTTATCTCCACTATTGCTCTTCTTCTGCTATATTCTTTAACATATTATTAAAAATAATCCCATACACTTCAGTTTACCTCTGCACATTTTTACAGTACTCTAAAGCTGTAAAGCTCTGTAATCTATTCTGAAAGAACTGACTTAAGGCCTGACCAGTGACTTTGGGTTCTAAATTTTGACCCACATCCTACAGTCCAGTTGAAATTCCAGCCAATGCTTAATAGTAGTGTGGAAAAAAACATGCGTAAGAAACAATTCAACAGCTGTAAGGATTAAATCTAAAAATGTTCTTTTCTTATTTCTTTTAAATACTTATTATAGCTAACTAACAAAAATGTTGTGTTGAAAGCTGGGGTGATCCACAGGATATTTATAAACAACTTACCAAAACTAAATACACTTGGAATTACTTTTTCCACAGCAGGAAAATGACCAAGCTTCATAATAATGCAGGTTGCCTCTTCAGAATTTTCACTTTTTAAGCTGATTGCCATGTATCTCTGATCTGGTGAAATTCTGATCCGTTGAATAAAGGCATCAGAAAAGCCAAAATCTTCGGTACTGAATAAAATTTCTACATTTCCTTCATCTACAGTAAAAAAAAATGAGAGCAAAAAAATCCTGCAATTAGGGATTGTCAAAATGAACAGTACTTGTTAATGCCTATATTTAACAAGTCTGCCTGCAATATTCACAAGTATACTGCTGGGATTTATTAACACCAAATATTTGCAAGAAGCTTGCAAATGGATAAAAAAAAATACCCCACAGTTCTATAAAAAAAAAAAAAAGTCTTGTAGCTACTATTAAAAATATTTTAAATGTGTAGAACTTTTAGTAAATTTACTAAATTGTAAAGTTTAGTTACCTAAAACACAATTGCTTTTACTAAATGCAACTGTTAAATTTTTTCCCTCACTCCTTCAGAAATCAAAAAGCATGAATGTGTTTTTCCTTTTTTAACATGTTAAGTTAGGGCTCTAAAAAGAAATGACTTCTCGCTTGCCTGAGCTTTACTATCAAGGTGTAACTCTTTTTACCTCAGCTTTTCACATGCAGGATTATAGAACTATTAATGAATCATTAAAAGAATTTTCTAAATGTATTTTTAGCTTAGCTAATTTAAGAGAGAGAACAATTAAGCTTTAGTGTAAGAAAAGTACACAAGGTGATACATGTGTAACACATTTGTAACAATTGTATCATGTTAGGAAGAGAAGCCCCTTACCATCATCTGCCTTTGAGAAAAATATGCAGCCATTCTCTTCGAAGTACACATTCTCTCCAAACCTGATCTGTTCAGCACAAACCAAACATGTTTCAAGTTCAACATACAGTTAGGCTATTTCCTCAGAAACTCTAAATTCAATCATTCTTCTGTAAAAGACAATTTTAACATATGATACTGGAAAAGGAATTGCAAGTGTCAGAAAGGTTCTTTCAAAGTTAGGCTACTCAAGCTAGCTGTAAGTTTCACAAAATCATCAGCAATTGCTCTTGTAATTTACAATCTCCTGTATTCCTTATCAAAAAGTCAGATTATTATTTTATCTTTACTTGCTTTTGCCTATGGTGAAATTAATTAGCACTATCATAACAGATATAAGCTGGGCTAAACATATGCAGTTACTATCCACAATTATTGAAATGCACAAAACTCAAAAGTACCACCATAAAATAATGAGTAAAACAGCATTTCATAGCAGCAATTGCTTCATTTTTCTTTATACTCAGTGACAAGAAGCATTTGTATTTTTTACCACTTACCCTTGGGCTTCCTGAATTGAACATATACTTGTTGTGAAATTCTTCTAATTTTTCCTTGATGCTTTTGGTCAGAGCTTTGTATCTTCCTGAAATGACATTCCAGTTCTCCTGCTCTGATTTCAGAAGATCCTTGTACAAAAGCTCTGATGTTGTTAAGGGTGTATTTTGCTTCCTTTCGGAAGGGACTTTTGTTCCCTTCTGCTAAGTAAGGAAAGACAACAATGGCTACCAGCCAGCACTCTGTACTGCACAATAAATACACTGAAGCAATAATGTTATTTCCTGAACTACAGACCCCAAAACCAACTTTGCATCATTACAATAACATGTATTATTACAAAGACAAACTAAAAAAGTTGGAATAAATTTTTCTTTTCAGTTCTTTTTTGATACTGTTCAGTCCACAAGTACCTTAATGATAGGTGTTCTTTGCCATCTCTTTTTTTTTTAATGTAAATTAAGGAAATGCCAGTTTTATCACCCTCTCTCCAGCAAGTGGAAAAATTGCTGTAAGAAAACACCTTTCCCCAAATCTGAAGCAAAGGAAAACCCAAATGGATACCTAAGGAAGCATTAGAATGGGACAAGCACAGATGGTGCTCCCCAACTGGTTTTTTTGCCCAGCCTTCAATGATTTTAGCCTAGGATTTTCCCAAACTGAATGTATTTATTTTGATACTCAGGAAGAGTTTTCAATGTTAATGTATAATCTCTCCTTGTCCTATGTTAAATTTTATCATCCACAACTTATTTTGGCAAATTCCACAATTAAATTTCTGATGATTTTGCTCCTTTTATTTTCAGTGATTCCCATTGTATTTATTTGTAAAAATTATATAGAGCAAGTGGCCACAATGTAAGTGTATGCCTTAGTATTAGAGTTGCTGTGCATCTCCCTTGTCTGGGGAAAAACAGTCATCTAGACAAGCACATAGGAAGATGTGGAGGGTAGAAGAGAATCTCAGTGACAACTGGTGTGCAAAGATTTGCTCCAAAGCAAAGAGCCACCTGTGTTTGTATCCTGGAACCAGTGTCACAAATCAGCATTTGTAACTGCCTTAGTGAACCACCAGTGAATAAACAGAATTACACATTCTCATCCATCAAGGCTTCATACCTTCTCCTTGAAAGAGCTGTTTTCATTTCAGACACAGACTTAGCAACTGTTTACTATGGTTAAAACTAAGTGGGTTACAACATGATCTTTGGGTCACCTTTGAAGAAACTGTCAGCTTGAAACAATTTTGCAACAACCACGCATCTATCAGAAAACATATTTAAGTAACTGAAACACCAGTCTTTTTAAACAGTACTTATGCATTATGAATGGAAGTCAGTTTACAGTCTGTCACTTTGCAATAAGCTTTTATAATACCTTTTTGCAAACTTCATATTAGAAACAGAAGACCTGGAATTATTTCTGACCATTTTCTGATGGTGTGTGTGGTACACTGAGACCCACTTATGCAATATTCACTAACAGAAATAAATCCAAGTACCTTTTAAAGTGTGTTTTATCGCATGTGAATACAAGTATGAGGAATCAGAAGACTATTTTAACACTTCATGTGCTGCCATTGTGACTTAGTGGTCAGCACAGAAAAAGTCAAGCTCTCTTAAGCCACCTCACAGTGATTAAGTCCTGTATCATCAGTTTGGAAACTTTGCCTCTATACTAGCTGATCTCTCCATGTAGTTTTCCTCTGACACTTCCTATATAATCTAAATCTTAGAATCATAGAATGGTTTGGGTTGGAAGGGACCTTCAAGATCATCTAGTTCCTCCCCCCTGCCATGGGCAGGGACACTTCCCACTACACCAGGTTGGCTCAATGCCTCATCCAGCCTGGCCTTAAACACCTCCAGGGAGGGGGCATCCACAACCTCTCTGGGCAACCTGTTCCAGTGTTTCACCACCCTCAATGTAAAGTATTTCTTTGTGGAAATTTCTTTCTCCCTGGAAGATATTTTATTTATTTAAATTGCTACAGCAGGAAAATCAACCAAAATGCAGCTTTACATCAAAATGAAAAGTTACAAAACAAGGTGTATCTTTGAATGTAACTGAAATCCTAGCATTTATCCCTCTGCTTCAAACCCTTTAAGGAACATGTGTTTCCTCAACATCTGAAAAACTCTTCTTTCTTAACAGAGCTGCCAAGGTGTCTGTTGACATGAATTCTATACTTAAACAGCATACCTTGCAGCAAAAGAATCTCCAGGGCAGGATGCTTGCAGGTGGCACAGTCCTGTGTGAGCTTGTACCTCCTGAACAGCCCAGGATGTGGCAGTTTTGGGTTTTTAGTTTACTATGAAGACATGCTGTTTGAAGATGGTTATGCCCAGAGTAGTGTTTGACACCGAAGCCCAGCACTCGGAGATAATTTCGCAGTTCAACACATGATGTCCCACCCTTCATTTCTCCTCAGTCAACCTGAAAATTCAGAAAACCCCAAAAGGCTGATCACGTCCTCTGGGTATGTGAAATATACCTGGTGTACACTGAGGGGGAAACCCACTCTCTTTCAAAGAAATGAGGCCGATTCTTTAGTTAAATAAGCCGGGATGAAACAGTGAAAGTTAAGCTGTTTCTTAAGAAGTAAAACCTGCTCCATAACCCCAAAACGTGCTCCCTGGCGGCTGAAAGTTTAACTCTCCAATGAAGATGATCCGAGTTGGAAGGGGCCTATGAAGGCCATTTAGTCAACACCCCCCCTCCAAGATGCAACTGTGCAAGTTTAAATGTTAAAGAAGCAAAAAAAAATTGCGGGTTTTGGAAGTTTTTCCCTCTTCAAGTATCATATAACAATAAAATCTTAACAGAGTAATTTGACAGAGCTGAGCACCCCAAAGTTAAACTGATAGTCACGCTCCCGGACCCGCTCAGGTGGCCGGAGAAGCCGACGCGGCCCCGCTCCCCGCCCCTCACCGTGGCGGCGGGGCTGTGCCAATGCCGGGCAGTGCTCGCCACCCTCACAAGGACTCGCTGTCACCGGTGGGGCCGGATCCACGTCCGCTCTGCCTCCGGCGCGGCCGCCCGGGATGGATGATGGCAGGCGAGCAGGAGCAAACCCCATCTCGGCACTGCCCGCAGTCAAGATGGCGGCAGGCGCTTCAGCCCGCAGCGGGCCAGACCCACTGATGTCAGGGCGGCGTCGGGCGGTCCTTAGCACGCCGGGCGGGTTGGCACCGTCCCAACCGGGCTTCCTCAAGCTCACACGCAGCGCTTTGCCCCCGGCGCAGAGTCCGGAAGGAACTCACCGGTGCGGCGGGAGAGCCGAGCGCGGCGCGGCGGCAGGAGCATCTTGTAGCCTCAGCGCCTGCCCTTAACAAAGATGGCCGCCCGCGTCCATCCGCTCAAGCCTTAACCCGGCCGATCGAGGTTTGGCAGAAAGTCCCCGCCGGCCGCGGCAGCGCTCCCCGCCTGCGGAGCGAGGGATCTGCGTGCTCCTCGCCGCCTCATGGCCGAAGCTGCCGGTTCTCCGAGCCGCCCCGCCGTGGCGAGCGGTGCGGAAGCGGCCAGGGCCCGCTGGCGGCTGCCGGGACAGGTAGGGGGGGGCC